>ML777498.1:446999-464866 GCA_009831015.1 Picea engelmannii
TGTGTTACATTGTTTACAATACAATATACATATAGGAGCCAGCGACATCCAAAACCCTAACCCAATGACCTGGATTAGTCCAAAACCCTAATTCCTTAACTGGAAATAGAAAACCATCGGCAAAAACCATGTGCCGAAAAAACACCTAAATACATGACACGTTTCCTGAGGTAGGTGTCACGTTTCCCGAGGCATACATTTTTTTTTCGGGGGCTCCGCCCCCCTGCACCCCCCGAGGGGGAGACTAGTGGCCCCTCCTCTAACCCCCCTGCATGACTGGTGCAGACGCTCAAATGCTACTACTTATGCAAAGAATATAACACATACCCAACATTCTCCCACTTGTTGTTTTCTTTTCACACAGGGGGTTACAGGGTTACATAGTCAACAATCCAAGGAAACAATGCCCATGGATCATCTACACCAAGAGAAATTCTCAATGCTCAGAGATTTTGTTAATGAATCTGCAACATTCTTCAAAGTGTCCACCTTTATCAGTGATACTTTATTTTCTTCAATCATGTCTCTCACAAAGTGATATTGAACATCAATGTGCTTTGTCTTTGAATGATAAGCAGGGTTCTTTGCCAGAAAATTTGCACTCTGACTGTCACACTCTATCCTTACAACTTGTTGTACCAACCCAATACCTAAACACAATCTTTGTAACCATATTGCTTCCTTACTTGCATGAGTGGTTTCCATGTATTTAGATTATGTAGTTGAAAGTGCCACTACAGCATGTCTTTTGCTCATCCAACTTATTGCTCCTCTAAATAGGTTAAACACATACCCACTTGTATATCTACTATGATCCAAATCTCCAGCCCAGTCTGAATCCACAGAGCCATGTATATCGACCACTCTTTCCAATCCTGGTCTTCCTTCGTAGCACAATCCATGGCTAGCAGTGCCACACAAATATCTAAAAACCCTTTTTACTATTGTCCAATGCTCCTTCCCTGGTTTTGATATATACCTGCTCAAAACTCCCACTGCATGTGCAATGACCGGTCTAGTACAAACCATTGCATACATCACTGTGAACTAGTTGTAAAATTCCTTCTTCCCTCGTTGCACCAGAAGGGAATCTTACCCGATTCTGCTTCCCATATAGACAATGTTCATAGAAATCAAAATCTAGAGAGCAGTTAGACATACCTTTAACCATGCCTTTACTGTGTAGTAGTTGAAGACCCTTCTCTCTGATATGCCCCAGTCTTTGATGCCACAAACATAACCTTTTCTCCAAAGACTGTAGTATTTCTTTCTTCTTCAACTCCAATATTAGGAACAATGGAGCTATTGAACCCATCACTAATAGTGCTTCCTAGCAACTTATACAGAGTTCCAAAGAGAACTCCCTTCATCAAAACCATTGCTCCTCGAACCATCTTGCAAGTTCCCTTTTAAAAAATTGTTTCCCCTGCATCTTCCATTTTTCTTACAGAAATCAAATTTCTGGCCATACCTGGGATGTGTAGAACACCAGGTAGTGTTCTAATCTTTCCATCTATGAGTCTCAACTTGACCCTTCCTCTTCCTATGATTCTGGTAGTCGAATCATTACCTAAGAAAACATTACCTCCATCATACTTTTAATATTCACAAAACCAGTCCCTGTGGGGAGTCATATGAAAGGATGCACCAGAGTCAATCAACCATTCCTCATGATCTGCATGTGTGTGTTGTTCCTGAGTTTATACTTTAAGGCTATAAAGTATACGATCAAGGCATCCGTAAATATTAAAGGAATAATTTGAGAATAAGAATTCAAAGGAAGATTAAAGCAGAATCAGTTTCTCAACTGTCTCTGTCTTGCTTCCTGTTGTTCATGGATGATAATGTCTCTCTCAATAGTAGCCCATGAACATTCTAACTCAACTTGGTTAGTTGTTGTTTGTAAAATGGTATTAAATAAATTCAAGGCAATACTGGTTTGATCTTGAAGGCCTGGTTCAATGTTGGGTTGTTTGCTACTTGGAACAGTCATGGAGGATACAACTTTATTTATTTGTAAAAGGATTTTAATCAAATGTTACTTCAATTTTCTAGAGACGAGAACAAGAAAAAAATTTTTGAAATTCAAAACAGTAATGTAAATACATTCGAGGTCGTTTCCTAGATTTGTAACAATTTTGAGAATCGTAAAATAAAAAATAAACACTACAGAAAAATATGACGCTTTAATCAAGAAAGAATCTCATATTTCAATAGACAATGATGAAAGAAAACGAGGTTTCTAACGAAAGTTAAGTATTAAGGTACAAAAGATTTACAGGTCTTAAAATTACTAATAGCAATTTCAGAGGAAAAACTGTAAATAATTTGACATCCAAACCAATCTGAAATATAAATCAATGATGTAGATAACTTCAAATTGATTATTCGTTAGAAAAACATTGAAAGGAAAATTCAACAAAGTATAATAAACAGGGTTGAAGAACACATAGCTACAAATTTGCAGTATTCAAAATCTTGTTTGTGATCTATATTCTGATGTATTTGAAAACTGTTATTACAAATGGCTCTCTCCAAAAATTCCAAAGCCTTTTCTCAGTCTTTAGAAACTACATTTATACATTCTCATCAAAATTTTCTCGTTGGTGACTAACCAACTTCCTAATATTATGGTTGCATAAAAATAATGTCAACCGTTTACAATTTCTTTCTAATTTCTAATAATAAAAAAATTTAAAAAAGATTTTAAGCTTGCGTTGACGAACTTTCTTTCTTCGCTTCAATACACTGAACATATTTCCCCAAAAACTTCAAAAAAGTCCTGGGAGCATCTGGTATCTCATTTGCTTCAAATAAGAAAAATCTTTTCTTCAATTCAGGCAAACGATTTTCTATCATCTTTTCTGTGAATTTAATAGTTTTCAATTTTAGATTTGACGTCACCATCCATTTGTTGATCTCTGTAATATTGATCAATTTAATTTTTGAAATCTCTTTTTTCATTTCCTCCAGCTCTTCTTTAAACCTTAGCTGGTGCTTGGCAATATTAATTTCACTTAATAATCTGGAACAGTCGTATGTTCCGATATTCAATGAAACTCTCTCTATGAGATCGAAAATTCCCTGGAAATCATCATTAACTTCTCTGGTTATTCATTTATATTCGGCCAGGTTTGCTTCCCACACTTTTAATATTATGTCCCCTTTAACCTGTTCAGAAATAGATAATTTCTGAATCTTTCCAATTTCTTCCTTTGATGAGAAAGCCACTGCCTTTTGAAAATTTGTTCTAGCTTCTTTCGCCTCCCCTTCCTTCTGAAGATTCCTCTCAAAAGGGCACCCAGTCTACATGAAAATGACAGGGATCTTTTCTCCTGAAAAGTATGCATAACATAATGGCTATATAAACCATGTATTCATTTAAAGAGGCTGTAGCATAAATCCCATGAGCATCATCTCTAAACTTTGCTTCAGACCTTGCCCATCCTCTAAACATATCGGGATATGTCTGGTCTGCCTCAATACATTCTTTTCTCTAAAACTCTGCTAAAAATTCAACATTAAAAGTATGTTTATGATTCGGCGAGAGTTCATACATTACTTGAATGTGCTCTGGTCTAAATGAGCCGACGATAGCTCCTTGCTCGTTTAGAATGTTCCTTGTTGGGATATCAACCTTATCCAGAGCCCAGCTGATCATATCAGTGTATGCCACAAGTCTCGGGTGCGTAGCGATCTTAT
The DNA here is from genome assembly GCA_009831015.1 of Picea engelmannii. Lineage (NCBI taxonomy): Eukaryota > Viridiplantae > Streptophyta > Pinopsida > Pinales > Pinaceae > Picea > Picea engelmannii. The sequence goes on from ML777498.1 coordinate 450,702, forward strand.
GAAGCTCTGACTCAGCTATGTCCCGAAAATGATTTTCAGAGTCAGGATGAGCATTCTCAAACTCATATTCCAGTAAATCTGATATTTGAGTCCAAGATTTAATAGAATCTATAGCATGTGGAGTGGTATCGGAGATAATATCTCCTTCCTGTGCGTCTTCATTTTTCTTCGGTGCCTTTCTGGGTGCCATGACTTTTGTGTTTAATTGAAAACCCGTCACAGAAAATGGATGAATGAGCTCAACTTAGAATGAAAACACAAACATTCGAATGTTTATTTTGAATATATTTAAAAAATGACAAGATTTGCACAGCTGTCACGAATTTAAATCTCTTAATGCAGAACATATTTTACCGAGATACGCTTTTAATCTCCGTATTTAGGTACCTTTGGGTTTTGAAGAAAACGAGAAACCTACTTAATTGGTAAGCGAAACATAAATGAACACCTAAGAATGATTACCATTAATCTTTTTTTTAAGAAAAGGTTAACTAATGTTAATCATAATTTAAAGCTGAAAACTTCGTTTTTTGGGGTTTCAGAAATTCTGATGTCGAGAGGTATGTAGTCGATGAAAAAACGATTTCCAAAAATGTGAAATCGTGAAATCGTGATACTTTAATTAAGATTTAAATGCTTTTATCACGTTACTTAATTGAGATTAGACTTTTTTTGGGATTTTGGAAATCGGGATTTTGGGAAACATGATGACAGGAGATGTATGTTATTAATAAAATCCGATCTCCGAAATCGCGATGGCTTGTTTTTTTTTTTTTTTTTAAACATGACTTAACTTATCTTAATTAACTAAATAATCATGATTAAGGAAAAAACAAAAATAGTTTAATTTAACGTCACTTATGGATCGGGGTTTCGAAAATCGGGATTTCGGGAAACATGATGATAGGAGACGTGCTCTCACAGAACCGCGAATCCCGAAATCGCGACATAATTTTTTTTTAACTCTTAACCTTTCTTAGAGGAGACTAAATTAATTCATGTTTAAATTATTGATTCCAACGTTTCGGGAAATCGGGGATCGGGGTTTTACGATTCGATTTGCATCAAAAATTTGTTTCCAGGAAACCCCGAATCTCGAAAATTCTTTAAAGTTTAATTTAAAAAATCGTAAATTTAAATTTCAACACATTTTAAATAATTTTCAAATAAAAAGCATCAAAAGTCTTATTTTTTTTGTAAACCCTTTTTCCATTCGTTATTCAAAAGAAAAAAAAAAGTTAAGAAAAAGGTATTGTGAATTTAGAAATGATACGAAACTCTTGTTTTATGAAAAGCTGAAACCTGAAAAAGAAAAAATCTAGGCCTTAGGATAAAAATTTAAGATCTGTTTCAACATAGGCTCCAACTGGGGACCTCGTCTCCCTGTGGGATGAGGAGAACATGTAGACTCAATGCCTTCATTGGGTAAATGGTGTCAAGGGTTTATCACTGCTAAACTGCTAAAGGAGAGGAAAAAGAGATTTCATTTCAACCTTTGAAAATCTTTTCAAAACTTCTTATTTGCTTTAAACTCAGTTGTAGTCTTCTTCATAATATTCTCCTTCTCATTCTGAATTTAAGTTAGTATTAAGATGATTAGAACAATCTTAGGAAACTCAAAAGATTTTTAAATTTCGACTTGCATCAATCGAAATAAAATTTATAATTTTTAATTGGGGAGCTCTATCTTGACTTAAGATGAATATCCGGTTTCGAAAAACTGATAACTAGAATAGAGTGATAGATAAGTATGACAACCTTATAGACACCTCAGATATTGCTTCACTGCTAGTGGGCCTGTTCAGTACCCCAGTGAAGTTATCTGTCCCTTTTTACTAAATTTCCTTTCACTGCTTCGAGTGCTAATTATATATTTATACTCAGATATTGCTTCACTGCCAGAAGGCCTGTTCAATACCCCGGTGAAGTTATCTTTTTCTTTTATATTTAGATGAGGGCAATCATTTAAATGAATTTCCTTTCATCGTCTTTGGGACTAGATGGGGGCAATCAAATATGAATTTCCTTTCACCATCTATCTTATAGTTAGCTTATGCATATGAAGCAGGGGCAATCAATGATACTTAAAATATCAGGGGTGGTTATCTGTGTAAAAATTTACAATAGAGGTTTGTCAACCTGTTTTGATTATTCTAGACCAATCTTTTCTCAACTTTCAAAACCCCTCAGTCTGTAGAGAAAAAGGGAAAGATTATTTTCAAGGGTTTTCTTTTGATCAAGCTTAAATCCTCAGACAAACTGTTAAGAAACCTAAGAGAGTCAAAATCAACCTAAACATAACCACTTTTAGTCAGAGAATAAGAACTATGAAGACTAGTCTTACTGAATTTAATCATTTGTTGATTTCAAAAGTTAATACATAATCTCTCCTACTTCGATGAGAAAGCCCGAAAACGTGAAAGATAGTACTGAGGGTATAAAAGGAGACGTCCAACAATCTGTAAGCCAGAAAACACAGGTTGTGATTTCAAAAATAACTCTTTGGACTCTTTTCTTAAAAATTTTTTTACTTCGAAAAGCCTTTAAACTTGTTCTAAGTGAAACCCTTAAGGTCGAAGTATTAAGAACAAATACTTTAATTTACCTATCATCTTACAGGATAAGAAACACAAAAATTATATATATATATATATATATTTTTTTTTTTTTTGGATAAAAACTTAACTAATTTTTATTTTATTTTTATTTATTTACAAAATGAAAATAGATTTTCTAAAATGAAAAAAAAAATGGTATATACAATGAGGGTTTCTATAAATTAATTATAAATTGATTATTCCATATGATGTTTTAAAAAACGCCCATTGACAGGGGCATTCAAAATTTTACCATCCAAATTTTCAAGCATAAATGAATTTTTTCCTTCAGGAGATGCTACCTTAAATGGTCCGTACCAAATATGATCAAATTTACCATTTTTTCATGAATCCTCTTTTCGAGCATCCCATCTCAAAACCAGATCCCTGGGGAGAAAATTCCTGTCCTTGGCTTTACGATCAAATAATACCTTCATGTCATCCTGGTACTTATGCAACTTTTCATCCACTACAGCCCTGTGCTGCTGAACTTCAATCAACTAATTTATCCTTCTTGTGAGAGGATTTGGTTCTTCCTTCTCGTCTTGCCATAGTTTCATCACAGGAAGTGCTAGGTTTATGGGCAACACTACATCTGTTGCATATACCATTTGAAAGGGAGAAGTACCGATAGATTTTTTTGTGCCTATCTGATTTGCCCACAGAGCATATTTTAAATGTACATGCCAAGACTTTTTATTTTCGTTTAACACTTTCTTGATTATACTGATTAAGCTCTTGTTTGAAGATTATGCCAGACCATTTCCCTGAGGATAGTATGCTATGGAATGACCCAACACAATATTATATTTCTGGCAAAATCTAACCATTGCCATAGACTTAAAATCCTACGCATTGTCTGTGACTATCTTTCTGGGACAACCGAACCTAGACAAGATATTTTCTTCTAAGAAGTCTATAACTACTGAATCAGTAGCCTTCCTTGTTGGGATAGCTTCCACCTATTTGGTGAAATAGTTTGTAGCGGTCAGGATCCATCTGTGTTGAGCACTTGAATGAGGATTAATTTCACCTATGAAGTCTAGTCCCCATTGCTGAAAAGGAGCTTTTGTCTTGACTAGGACCAATGGCATTGATGGTAGTTTATGTTTTCTTGCAAAAAAATGGCAAGGGTTGCAAGCTCGTACCTTAGCATTGACATCTAGGAAAATTTTGGTTTAGTAATAACCAGCCCTCAGGATTTTATATGTCGTAGCCCTCCAAGCGTGGTGTCCTCCACAGAATCCTTCGTGAAATTGACCTATAACTTCTTCTGTTTTTGACTCGACCAGACAGACCAAGAGGAAGCCAAGCGGGTCTTTCCAATATAATTTTTTTTTCGTAAATACAGTATTTGACTGCATGTAGCTTCAACGTTCTAGCTTTGGATGGAGACAAGTTAGTTGGACATTTCAATGTCAATAAGTATGTTACTATATCCTTGTACCAATTCGATGACGCGAATTTCTCCTCGATTCTGTTTTCCACTATTTGGTCCTCAAGTTCATTCATGTCTACCCATTCTTCTTCCTCCTGAGAACTGTATATCCCAAGAGCTTTGAAATTGGATTCAGCTAAAAGTTTAGCTAAACCTTGTCCCTTTACCAATTTTGTCGGTTTAACTTCCAAGTCGAACTCTTGAATTTTGGCAAGCCATCTTCCCCTTTTACCATCATTGTCTGCTTGAACCAAAATATCTTTTACAGAACTAGTGGGTACATATGAAATCACTTTAGAATGTAAGACATAAGTTCTGAAAGCTTTCAATGCTTTTACCATAGCATATGCTTGCTTTTCTATTATATTATATTTGAGTTCAGCATCTCGGAGACTTTTGCTAAAGAAGGCTATCGGTTGCTCGAAACCTTCTTCGTTCTTCTGAAGGAGCACAACAACAAGCGTGTGTTCAAAGGCAAATGAAAAAATAAGAAAATCTTTGAGATAATCGGGGCTCGCTAGTACTGGTGCCTCACTTATAACCTTCTTAATATGGGAAAAGGATGCTTTAGCTTCTGCTATCCATTTGACTTCACTATTTTTTCTGAGCATATCTGTAATCAATTTCACAATTTCAGTGAAGTTAGGAATAAATCTTCTCAAGAAATTTATTTTTCCTAAAAATGATTGAATTTCTTTCACATTCCTAGGAATAGCTATTGTATCTATAGCTTCTACTCTTTTAGGGTCAATCCTAATTCCATTTCGAGATACGATGTGACCCAACAACTTGCCTTCTTGTATAGCAAAATGAGACTTCTTAGGATTTAAGGATAGACCAAACCTGCGACATTTTTCAAATGTTTGTTTGAGATGAATCATATGGTCTTCATCCGATTTAGAAAAAATAGTAAGATCATCCAAATAGATGACTACAAACTTGTCACGTTCGCCAACGAAAGCAATATCCATCGTGCGTTGAAAAGTAGCACTTGCATTCATCAGTCCAAACGACATTTTATCGTACATAAATGTGCCCCAAGGAGTATTAAATGCGGTTTTTTATTTATCAAGATCACTGACGGAAATTTGATTATAACCCGAAAATCCATCAATCATTGACATTCTATTAGCTCCTACTACTTTTTCAAGAACATGGTCCATTTTAGGTAGAGGATAATTATCTTTGAGAGAAGATTTATTAAGATTCCTGAAATCAACACATAGTCTAATTTCCCCATTTTTCTTTCTAACCGGGACCAGATTAGCTACCCAATCAGAATATCTTAGGGGTACAATTATCTTAGCATCAAGAAGTTTTTTGACTTCTCGTTCGATAACAGGTAATAAAATGGGGTTAAATTGTCGGAGTTTTTGTTTAAAAGGTTTGACACCTGGTTTGAGAGGTATCTTATGTTCGATCACAGAAGTGTCATATGTTTTCAGTTCTTCATACGACCATGTGAAAGCATCTTTGTATTTTCTTAACAACTCCGTGTATTTATTTTTGTTTTCTGTTGATAAATATTTGGATAGTTTAACCATTTGGGGGTTTTCTTCAGTTCCTATATTACAATCTTCAACCTCCTCTGGTTGGGGTTGTAGGGTGGTTTTTGAAGGGATATCATCTTGATTAAAATGTCTTTCCAAAGGGATTAGACCCTTGGGAATTTGGTTGTTCTTTAGAACAAGCATTCGATGATTTGCAATTTTATCTTGAAATTCTTTAGAATCCTCCCCCTCTTGCATGATCCAAATAGTATCATTTTGATTTTCCTGATCGGTATGTGTTTCTGCAAATTCATCTAATGATTCTAGAAACTTTTGAAGTTGCTCATCGTCTTCAAAAACTTGCCAATGTTGTATGTTATTTGGTATCAAAGGGCGATGTCTCATTTGTATATGATATTTTAATTTAAAAGAAGTTGGGGGTGTGAAAGTTGATGCAGCTTTGGCTAAAGCATCAGCCTGTTGATTCTCAGATCTTGGGACGAAATGAAAATTCACATATGAGAAGAAGTTCTCGATTAAATCCCAGACACAATTCCTATAGGACCTTAATCTAGGATTCTTAGCCTGATACTACCAATTCACCTGTTTTATAATTAACTTGGCGTCACCAAAGACTTCGAGTTTCTTAATTTTCATCCTTCTAGAAGCTTCTAATCCTAGCACTAAAGCTTCATACTCACATACATTGTTTGTACAATCCACATTCCACTGAAGCCTATATGAAAAAGGAATAACAAATTGATCATCGAGAGCCACAAGAAGTGCTCCTGCCCCAACTCCAAGGAAATATGAAGCACCATCAAAGTACATTTTCCATACACCAGTGCTATATACATTTTTCTCTATTTTTTTTGTTTCAATTTTTTCTTCTATACATTTATCGTCTACATCTACTTCAAAATCGTCATCAATAGATAATATACAATTTCCTAAATCTTGGTCGAAAATATAAACTGGATGATTGTTGGGGTTGTTTGGGTCACCTACAGTAAATGCCAACCTAGTCTCTCTGTAAAGACGAGTGTATTGGCCTCCAAAAACTGGAATTGTAGCATATGTCATATCCAGTTAGAAAGATCCTCCAAGCTTGGTGCCCCATGATCTAGATAATAGCATACCATACTTTGGGGGATTGTCAGTGACCACTACATCCATAAGAATACTTTTAGCAGGTATTTGAGCCAAACCTACCACTAGGTCTTTAATCATACCTATGCATTTTACTTTCCTCAAATCGAAAGAATATAAGTCACCATAGGGCCTTGTGATTTCGAGATCAAGTTTTTCCATAATTTCCTTTGGCATACCATTGTGGGAAGCTCCAAAATCCAACATACAACTATGGAGAAGGTGGTCAAACAGGGTTAACATAATATAAAAAGGAGCCACGGTGTCTCTTGCACCTTCGAACTGTGGACCGAAGACTATGTTAGGTTTGTCATCCTCTAAATTGATGACGTCGGCCTGGCTTTCATCTTCGGAAAAATTAATCACTTTGGCGATTTGTTTTCTGTATATGGGATTTTTAGCTAACTCAACAAGGGGAATAGGAATTTTGATTTTATTTATTTCGTTTTCCAAATTGAAGTTTCCTAGAGCCTTGTCATTTTCGATGTTCGGGGCTTCCATACCTTTCTTTTCAGTTTTTCGTTGAGATGTGAACTTGTTTTCATTTATAGGATCTTGTGTCTTCATAGGGAGTGTTCCTACTGGTTCTGAGTGGACAGGTTGCGTATCAGCTGTGTTTCATTTTGTAGATTGTTTATCAACAACTTTTGGAGTTGCCTCATCGGTTTCGCTTCTTGGCAAACTCTTTTTTGTCGAAACATTTGGGAGACTTTTATTCCTTGGTCTTAAATTATATTTTCCCTGCAATTCAGCTATAATATCATCTGCAATATCTTGATATGTGAAATCATCATTCATATTATTGCTAACATGTTCTTCCGATGTACTTTCTTTACTTAAAGATGCTTCGTAATCTTGTCTCGATAAATAAGGTGATTTATTATCGTTGCCAAGGTTACTAATATCTTCATCGATTTCTTCAAAATCTCCTAAATATTCCTCTACAATGTAGTTTTCACTTTTAAAGGGTGTTGGAATTTTTTTATCTTCATTTTTAATGATTTTCTGTGGTCCCTGAGGATCAGGATTTCTTCGAAAATTTTTTCTAGGAAAATTATCTCTTTTCGATTTCTCTAGTTCCATTTTTGATATCTTGTTTGAAAGTTCTCGAATGACCCTAGCCATCTCTTCTATTCTATCTCCTGAGGATTTTCCCGATCCCGAAGATCCACCTTGCTCTTTAAATTTCCTATTTTCTTTGTTTCCAGTTTCAGTCTTTGCTTTTAGTTTCCCTGATGCCATCATGTTTGATTCAATCTCAAGTGCATCATCCTGCATTTTCATGAGATCTATTGATCTCCTTTCTCTCAATAATAAGGCGAAGTCGAGATCAAAAGCGCCAGCAAAAGTCACTTTTGCTGCAGGTTGTGAAGGTTTAACCTCAACTGGAATTTTATTATACAACTTATTGAACCTCTGTGTGAATTCTAGAACTGATTCAGAGTTTTTCTTTCTAAGGGCTCCAAATTCAGTCAAGTAGTAGAGATGATCCTTCCTCTCTCCCATTGTCTAATAAATGCACTTTCAAGTTCTTCATAGGATCTTAAAGATCCAGCTGCTAAGGATCGGAACCAGGTCCTCACCTATCCCTCAAAAGTTTGAACGAGGAGTCTAGAATAAAAATCTTCATGTTCTATTCTGAGTATGTCAACAAATTGATCAAATTTTTTTATATGTTCTTGGGCAGTCAAATCACCTTCCCTTGTAAATTTCAGAAGGCTTTTCGTATAATTCTCGGGGAGATCATGAAGAGGAATGAGAATAACAAGTGGAGCATATCTAGCATCTACTTTAGCGAAAATCCCAGGAAGTGGTACTTGACCACCTCCAGGGGCATCACCTCCCGCTCCAGCACCTCCTTGTGCAGCCATGGTTAGATTTATCGCTGAAGTTTGGAAAGTGTGAGGAGAAGATTCTCGAAAATCTGGGGAAGAAACTTCAGGAAATGAGAAAGTGTTCAATGAGAGGGGAAGTGAAAGTGATCTTTCAAGAGTTTCCAAAGTATTTGATTGAGTAAAGTCAGGCTGATATATAATATATGTGGGTAAAAAGACTTGTTTAAGTGATTTTTGCGATTTTAAAATCTTTTCCGGATCAGAGACTGGCGAGGTCTGCTTGCTATCCAGGTTTTTTCTAGTGTTCTTGCGGCTAATAGCCAGTTTAGTTATTGTGGAGTCACAAAGTGAAAAATATTAAGCCTTAGAAGGTTTTATGTCCTTGTTCACTATCAAAAACAGAAAATGTCAATGTCGTTCTTCCCAGGGAAAAGATTCATTTCTTCATTCCCCGGCAACAGTGCCAAAAAGATGTTGTTCCTGATTTTATACTTTAAGGCTATAAACTATACCATCAAGGCATCCATAAATATTAAAGGAATAATTTGAGAATAAGAATTCAAAGGAAGATTAAAGCAGAATCAGTTTCTCAACTGTCTCTGTCTTGCTTCCTATTGTTCTTGGATGCTAATGTCTCTCTCAATAGTAGCCCATGAACGTTCTAACTCAACCCAGTTAGTTGTTGTTTATAAAATGGTATTAAATAAATTCAAGGCAATACTGGTTTGATCTTGAAGGCTTGGTTCAATGTTGGGTTGTCTACTACTTGGAACAGTCATGGAGGATAAAACTTTATTTATTTGTAAAAGGATTTTAATCAAATGTTACTTCAAATTTTCCAGAGATGAGAACAAGAAAAACAATTTTGAAATTCAAAACAGTAATGTAAATACATTCAAGGCCATTTCTTGGATTTGTAACAATTTTGAGAATCGTAAAATAACAAATAAACACTACAGAAAAATATGAGGCTTTAATCAAGAAAGAATCTCATATTTCAATAGACAATGATGAAAGAAAACGAGGTTTCTAACGAAAGTTAAGTATTAAGGTACAAAAGATTTACAGGTCTTAAAATTATTAATAGCAATTTCAGAGGAAAAACTGTAAATAATTTGACATCAAAACCAATCTGAAATATAAATCAATGATGTAGATAACTTCAAATTGATTATTCGTTAGAAAAACATTGAAAGAAAAATTCAACAAAGTATAATAAATAGGGTTGAAGAACACATAGCTACAAATTTGCAGGATTCAAAATCTCGTTTGTGATCTATATTCTGATGTATTTGAAAACTGTTATTACAAATGGCTCTCTCCAAAAATTTCGAAGCCTTTTCTCAATCTTTAGAAACTACATTTATACATTTTCATCAAAATTTTCTCGTTGGTGACTAACCAACTTCCTAATATTATGGTTGCATAAAAATAATGTCAACCATTTACAATTTCTTTCTAATTTCTAATGATAAAAACATTTAAAAAAGATTTTAAGCTTGCGTTGACAAACTTTCTTTCTTCGGTTCAATACACTGAACACATTTCCCCAAAAACTTCACAAAAGTCCCTGGAGCATCTGGTATCTCATTTGCTTCAAATAAGAGAAATCTTTTCTGCAATTCGAGCAAACGATTTTCTATCATCTTTTCTGTGAATTTAATAGTTTTCAATTTTAGATTTGACGTCACCATCCATTTGTTGATCTCTGTAATATTGATCAATTTAAGTTTTGAAATCTCTGTTTTCATTTCCTCCAGCTCTTCTTTAAACCTTAGCTGGTGCTTGGCAATATTAATTTCACTTAATAATCCAGAACATTCATCTGTTCCGATATTCAATGAAACTCTCTCTATGAGATCGAAAATTCCCTGGCAATCATCATTGACTTCTATGGTTATTCGTTTATATTCGGCCAGGCTTGCTTCCCACACTTTTAATATTATGTCCCCTTTAACCTGTTCAGAAATAGATAATTTCTGAATCTTTCCAATTTCTTCCTTTGATGAAAAAGCCACTGCCTTCTGAAACATTGTTCTAGCTGCTTTCGCCTCCCTTTCCTTCTGAATATTCCTCTAAAAAGGGCACCCAGTCTACATGAAGATGACAGGGATCTTTTCTCCTGAAAAGTCTGCATAACATAATGGCTATATAAACCATGTATTCATTTAAAGAGGTTGTATGATAAATCCCATGAACATCAGCTCTAAACTTTGCTTCATACCTTGCCCATCCTCTAATTATATCGGGATATGTTTGGTCTGCCTCAATACATTCTTTTCTCTGAAACTCTGCTAAAAATTCATCATTAAAAGTATGTTTATGATTCGGCGAGATTTTATACATTACTTGAATGTGCTCTGGTTTGAATGAGCCGACGATAGCTCCTTGCTCATTTAGAATGATCCTTGTTGGGATATCAAACTTATCCAGAGCCCAGCTGATCATATCAGTGTATGCCACAAGTCTCGGGCACGCAACGATCTTATGAAGCTCTAACTCAACTATGTCCCAGAAATGATTTTCAGAGTTAGGATGAGCATTCTCAAACTCATATTCCAGTAAATCTGAGATTTGAGTCCAAGATTTAATAGAATCTATAGCATGTGGAGTGGTATTGGAGATAATATCTCCTTCCTGTGCGTCTTCATTTTTCTTCGGTGCCTTTCTGGGTGCCATGACTTCTGTGTTTAATTGAAAACCTGTCACAAAAAATCGATGAATGAGCTCAACTTAGAATGAAAACACAGACATTCGAATGTTTATTTTGAATATATTTAAAAAATGACAAGATTTGCATAGTTTTCACGAATTTAAAGCTCTTAATGCGGAATATATTTTACCGAGATACGTTTTTAATGTCCGTATTTAGGTACCTTCGGGTTTTGAAGAAAACGAGAAACCTACTTAATTGGTAAGTGAAACATAAATGAACACCTAAGAATGATTACCGTTCATCTTGTTTTTAAGAAAAGGTTAATTAATGTTAATCATAATTTAAAGATGAAAACTTTGTTTTTTGGGGTTTCGGAAATTCTAATGTCGAGAGGTATGTAGTCGATGAAAAAACGATTTCCAAAAATGCGAAATCGCGATACTTTAATTAAGATTTAAATGCTTTTAGCACGTTAATTAATTGAGATTAGACGTTTTTTCGGGATTTTGGAAATCGGGATTTCGGGAAACATGATGACAGGAAACGTATGTTATTAATAAAATCCGATCTCCAAAATTGCGAAATCGCGATGGCTTGTTTTTTTTTTTTTTTAAAACATGACTTAACTTATCTTAATTAACTAAATAGTCATGATTAAGGCCAAAATAGAAATATTTTAATTTAACGTGACTTATGGATCGGGGTTTCGGAAATCGGGATTTTGGGAAACATGATGACAGGAGACGTGCTCTCACAGAACTGAAAATCCCGAAATCGCGACATAATTTTTTTTAACTCTTAACCTTTCTGAGAGGAGACTAAATTAATTCGTGTTTAAATTATTGATTCCAACATTTCGGGAAATCGGAGATTGGGGTTTTATGATTCGATTTGCATCAAAATTTTGTTTGCAGGAAACCTCGAATCCCGAAAATTCTTTAAAGTTTAATTTAAAGAATCGTAAATTTAAATTTCAACACGTTTTAAATAATTTTCAAATAAAAAGCGTCGGAAGTCTTATTTTTTTTGTAAACCCTTTTTCCGTTTGTTATTCAAAAGAAAAAATTAAAAAAATTAAGAAAAAGGTATCGTGAATTTAGAAATGATAGAAAACTCTTTTTTTATGAAAATCCGAAACCCGAAAAAGAAAAAATCTAGACCTTAAGGATAAAAATTTAAGATCTGTTTCAACAGTGTGCTTTTAGAGGCCAAGTACACATCCCCTCCTTCTTCCTTGGAGGTCTTTTCTTCTGTAGAAGAAGATTCTTCAGATCCCTTCTTTTTCTCAACTTTGGATCTACACTACTTCTTGTAGTGCCCTTCTTTTCCAGACCTCCAACATACCCTTACAAACTTTCCAGGATATTTAGATCTACCCTCAGACTTAGATCTCCCACTTGAGAAATTATATCTATTTCTTTCCTGGGAATGTCCTCTTGCAAATAATGCATCTGTGCTATGTCCTTCCATATTCTTTCGTCTCATCTCCTCCGACAAGAAGGATGAGACCACTTCTTCAAACTTCAAATAAGTTGTATTACTACCTATGACCACAACCAGACTATCCCACGAGTCTGGTAAAGAACACAACAGACTGATACATTTATCTTCATCTGAAATTTTAATCTCAACAGATACTAACTGACTTACCACATTATTGAAGGCGTTCAAATGCTCTGCCACTAAATCTCCATCTCTCATCCTCAAGTTATACAACTTTTTTATCAGGAATAGTTTATTTACCAGGTACTTAGACTGATACAACTTCCCCAACTTTTTCCATAAATCCTTGGCTGTATCTTCCTCTGACACATTCAGTAATATTGAATCAGAGAGACACAGTCGGATTGTGCTCTTTGCCTTCTGATCCAACTTTTTCTAGTCATGTGCAGAAGTTCCTGTAGGTGCAGTACCTGGATCTACCATGATCCACTGATCTTTGTCCACCAAAAGATCTTCCATCTTGAGCTTCCATAGCTCAAAGCTTTTCCCATTCAACTTCTCTATCTGCATCTTCGAATTGCTTGCCATTTCTTTTCACCTGAAAAACAATACCACAGATCTCCCACTGTAACAAGGCTTATCATAGTCCTGAGTCAAACCCTTGACCACAAAGGCGTCCCCCTGAAGCCAATAAAGCTCTGATACCAAATGTAAACTCTAACCTTGTACAATATCTACTGCAAACTGATACTCAGAAAAGAACAGAAAAGATACAATGGCAAATACAAACATTACATAGAGATTTTTCACCTGGAAACCCAAACCGGGAAAACCAACATATATTATATTCATACATTGTGTTACATTGTTTATAATACAATATACATATAGGAGCCAGTGGCATCCAAAACCCTAACCCAATGACCTAGATTAGTCCAAAACCCTAATTCCTTAACCGAAAATAGAAAACCATCAGCAAAAACCATGTGTCGAAAAACCACCTAAATACAGAGGAGGAAACAATTGTCGCAAATGAAATCAATGATACAGAGGAGGAAATGATTGTCGCAAGTAAGCAAAATTAGTTCCAGCAGTGGAACATACCTATGCTCAACGCAAGGATATGCATGCGGGATATGGACACTTGGAGGAATGTTCCCTCCTAGGTATAGGGTGTCAAATTGTGAAGGATATAAACGAGGCTCTGCTTGGTTGAGGATGCAAAACTGCTAAGGCAAATGGTTTATAACAAAAATTGAGAACCGACTATAGGCTCAATATTACAAGCAAGGGCATGAGATGCAATCACAACTTAATGCCAAAAAATATATTTTTTTATGACATTTAGTCTAATTGGTGTGAAAAAGGGATAAATTGTTAAGAACCAAACATCAATATAGCATAGAAAAACCTTAGGAAAAGTACTCAACGCCTTGAAAAAGAGATAATTTCAGATAATAAGCCTCTTCGAGGGGGAAACCTCCTTTTACCCCACTTAAATGTTCAAGTAAAAGATGATTCAAAATGAAAATGTCTCCTTGGTATATATAGGAGACT
>ML777498.1:470579-494271 GCA_009831015.1 Picea engelmannii
ATACCATATGTTAAGAACCAAACATCAATATAGCATAGAAAAACCTCAGGAAAAGTACTCAACGCCTTGAAAAAGAGATAATTTCATATAATAATCCTCTTTGAGGGGGCAACCTCCTTTTACCCCACTTAAATGTTCAAGTATAAGATGATTCAAAATGAAAATGTCTCCTTGGTATATATAGGAGACTAGGAGGTATAATTACAACTAATGGCCTAAAGCCGAAATAAATAAAATAACATCTCCTTGGTATATATAGGAGACTAGGAGGTATAATTACAACTAATGGCCTAAAGCTGACATAAATAAAATAACATTACTAATCTAATATGCCCCAATTAAGGGGTAATGAGCCAATATTAGGGCTTAACATAAATTTGTGCCAAATAGACATCCTTTTTTAAAATGAGTTGGAAAATGGATTAACTAATACTCACGACCTTTCAAGTCCAACTTAATGAGTGTGAAAGGGACAAATCACTCGACAATCTTTTCGCTTTTTGAACAAGTCAGAAAAGAGATTAAATCAGACTCGGTAAGAGGTTGCTAGGCGGCATGTCATGGGGGAGGCCAAGGATCTCGTGTTGGAATTCTGTGGAATGTCGGTATCTTACGAATAGCTGACATAAGCTTGGGAAAAACCAAAGCTCTCCAAGTTGAGGAGAATAAAGTGCTAGCGAAGGTTATCATCTTCGTGATATATCAGATAATGTCTCTTACCAAAAAAGACATAGGTGGGGGCATTGGATGCCCCACAAGGCCATCCCAATTGAAGGGAAATTCCTCAGGACTTGGAGGGAGAGTACTCGGGGAGAGAATAACTCTCTCGTGTTTATAAGGAGCATTATCAGGAATGTTGATGACATGGTTGAAGGATGCATCACCCTCCACAAGGGGAGTAGGATTGACCAGAGATTGCACTAGTACGACTACTTCTTCAATTCTATGTTGAAGAGGATGCAGGATAACAAGGATAGAGGACACATCACCCTCAAGAAGGGAGGTATGGTCCAGAGAGGATTGCAGTGACATTACTATCATGCCAATCAAAGAAGAAATAGGGTATGGGGAAACCACAGACACTTCAGAACCCAAAGGGCCCTCGGGTGAGAACCATGCTTCTGGTATCCCAGCCATAACTAGACATAAATGAGTAAGGTGATCTCCTTTGCAAGTCCTGCAAAGGAATTTAGGCTTAAATCTGAGGTATATAGGCTTCTCGATGCCCCCAGTGTTGTCCACAACAGTTGGTGACATTCTCTCAACATGACTAGCAAAGTCAAAAGAATCATCTCCTACATGATGTACAAAGGTTGGAGATGTGACATTGATATGACTCGTGGAGACTAGAGTGATGCCCCCAACATGACTAGTAGAGGCTGGGTGTGGGTTCTCAACATGACTTACAGAGTTTGTCGACCCATTTCCAACATGACTGGCATAGGTTGGTCATGGAGCTCCAATATGACTGGCAGTGACTGGACTAGCGGCGAGTTGTGGCATTTGATACCACTGTCCAGGGAAATATTGTCTTTGGAACATTGCAGACTAGGAAGGATCCTGGTTCACTGCCTGTCCCTATCTAGAAAGGTATTATCCTCCACCTAACTGATCTGAAGAGGTGTGTACAAGCATCATCATTGAAGTCTGTGAAGAGACAAAAGTATGATAAGGACTATTCAAGTGAGGATATATGTTGCCCCCTTGTGAAGGGGTTCCATAAAGAGGGTATCCTGAATCATAAAACTGATTCTCCCTGTATGAAAGACCCGTGGATATGTGTGGACCCGCCATGGGAAAAGTGTTCGAAGGAGCGGGCATGGCGGATGAAGGATACGCGGATGGGGTGTAATACATAGAATAAACACCCATTTGAGTACTGGCTCCTGATAGAGCATAGATAGGACTGGATCCGTAAGAGGGGAGGTTCCAACCTCCCACAGTGAGAGTTGGTTGAGGGGCATGAATCATATCAAATGAAGACGTAGGCATCAGGGCCATGGTGCCCCTATATCCAATGATAGGATTCATATAAGTGAACTAGCGAGAGGATTGAAAAGGTGAAGACATATCACCCAGAAAATGACTAGAGACCTAAGGTGTGCACTGAGCGTCATAGTTCTACATACCATTATGAAAAGCAAACGAATTTTCCCCCATAAACTGAGTGAACATCATGGGGGGTAGCATTAAATGAGGAAGCCAAAGGAAATCCACTATCCATGATAATGGAAACACAGTAAAACTCTTGAGGCCAACTAGTAATCAAAGAGCACACCAAAAATCAAATGACCAATATGCACACAAATGGGGTAAAGTGGTTGAAAGTGGCCTTCCTCTCTAAAGAAGGTATGTCTTGCCTAAGAGGGGTCTGAGACTCCCTACTAAAGATTAGAGGTAACATAATTAATTATAAGGGCCCTCATGGGATTAACAACCAGTCGGTTAGATCCCCCGGGAGAGGTAATCCTCCATAAAGGTTGTGTGTTGTCTAACCCTTATCTGACCCAGGGTACCTATAGAATAACCCCTGCAAGTAACCTATGTGGCACCTAAGTCAAGAAACTAAGCAACCAATGTATAACCGATGCACAAGCGAGCAGTCGTAAGTCAGGTCCACTGTATGGGCAGGGTAGTAAAGCTTGAAACCTTGAAAGTACCGCCTTTCACGGAGGTAAAGGTACTAGCAAGATACCCAGATATGAATAGATGCCCGGAAATATCTCTTACGCTAAGAAGGTATCGGGGGGATATCCCTTCAACCAACCTCGCGCAACCTCATTATTAAATTTGGTGTGAGCGGAGCCTCCTATTATTACCAATTATACAATGGATTTCTTCACTCCCTTTGCCAGACACATATGTTGATTTAATTGCCTTGGAGAAGTTTACTCACAAAAGCCTATTCCAAGGCACTAAATCCTAAGCTAGTTTTTGCACCCTAGAAAATAAAATTGTGACCAATCAATTTTAAATTATAGCATTAATTTTAGTGGCCATGATTACTCAAAAAGGTGTGTTGAAACTCGTGATGTTATGATTCAACAAGAAAATTAAATATGAATATAATGCAAAGTCCTAACTTCAATTTTCAATAAATGATATGCTTCTTAAAACAAATGCAATTTTTGATTTCAACACTGCAATTCTGAAGTAAAAATGCAATCTTTCTTTACATGCACTAAGCTAATGACAAAAGGCTCAAAAGATCAAAATGCCAAGCAATGCAAAATGGCTAATATTTTTGTATTTTCAATATAAGAAAATAGAAAATGCATGGACTGAACATCAACTTGATGTATAAAGATCTAATGTGTATATAAAGAGATAACTCAAGTAGGATACCAAGCAACAAGACACCCAACCCAATGTACAAGGACAATCAAAATGAAAAGATAATGAGAAAGACTCTGTCCAAAAATTCAACTCTAGACAGGTTCCCTGTCATCCCACAAGAACTTAATAGGCACTACAGAGACCCAAGAAGACTCAACAAACATAAAATCCCACCCAACAACCACCAGACCGAGCAAACAAGGTTGATGTATGCGAGTGTTCAAGGAAACAGAGCGTATGTACGCATCTTGCAGAGGGACATCCTGCGTATATACGCGACTATCAAGCCCAAAACCACGTATATGTTTCAAAAACAGAGCCAGGCAAGGGAGAAGGCTGAAAAACTCAGACCCAGAGTGAACAAAGGATGTCAAGCAATGATACGATAAGAAACACAATAGGAACGAGAGAAATCTATGGATAAAAGTACTCCAAACCCTAAGAAAGAAGATTCAATCCCTAGTATGGTTGCCAATTCTGTTACGAGGAAAATCTCTCTATGGCTAGGTTAAACCACAACAAATGGAAATGACTGCAGAAATCAACTCTATTCTCAAGATTGCTATGTAAACAAATATTCTAATAAGACAAGATAAAATGCCTACCTCGTCCAAATGTTCGATGAAGTCCACTATTGATCACTTAACCCAAAGGAATAAACCTGCAACTAGTCCTCAACAACTAAGCAAAGAAATCATATGGTGATAATAAATGATGTTATCACATTCAATAACATAATCCATTAATAAACATGACAAATATGCCCATGGAATAATAATTCAAATATTTGCAAGATATCAATTGGATGGGAAAAGAGTATTTCTATTAATATATAATCAACAGAAGTGAAAATGTTATAGACTTCTGTGTCGGCACGGTTCAAAACTGAGAAACTAAGTTCCTTCCAGCTAGGCCTCCACCACTTCAATCCTCCACCAAAGGCAAGCTCATAAAAGAGAAATAATGAGGTTCTCAATCAATAAGGGAAGAGTTTGGGGGTTGAACACTGTGTTCAGACTTAAAGGACAGAGGGATGCAGACTCAATATGAAGTAAATAATTTCTCCAGAGTAACTTTCCTCTCAAAGTTGAATTCTTTCTCCTCCTTTCCATAGCTCGGAATTGGCCCATTTATAGCCTTCAAATGGAACTAAAGGGGCGATTCAGAACGTTTCCAGTATATGGAAGGCCAAGGATCATAGATATCCTGTCGCGACATGGAAACCCAACATTAATTTTCATTTTTTGGCATAAATCCCTATGTACACAGGTTGTAGTGGTGCAGCCTACGTATATGCATGTTGTATAGTAGGCAAGATGTGTACATGTGTTTAATCTTTGGGATTTACAAACAGGGATGATAAGTCTGGATGGGGAAATGGAAAAAGGAATTCTATGCAAGATTGCATAGGGTGAGGAAAATCTTGCTATAACAGCTGCCCAATCACGAATGACTTGGATCTTAGCTGGATCCACATGTACCCCATGCTCATCAACAATGTAGCCCAATTATTGGATCTTGTTCATGCCAAAGGAGCATTTTTCCAAGTTGGAATATATCTTGTGTTGCCACAAAGTTCCCAAAACCTGTTGAATATGTTGCATGTGCTTGTCCCAAGTTCAGTTGAAGATGAGGATGTCATCCAGATATACCACCACAAAAGAGTTGGTGAAGGGTCTCAATACATCATCCATCAATCTCATGAAATTTGTTGGTGCATTTGTTAAGACAAAGGGCATGACCAATCATTCGAAGAGACCTTCTTTAGATTTGAAAGTTGTCTTCCATACATTATTTAGTTCGATGGGAACCTAGTGGTAGCCAGAATTTAGGTCAATCTTGTTGAAGAAATTTTCCCCCTTGAGTTGGTCAAGAAGATCATCAATTCAAGGAATTGGGTACTTGTTCCTGACTGTGATTTTGTTTAATGCTCTGTAATCAATACAGATTCTCCAGGTCCCATATCTATTTTGTACCAGCACAATCAGGCTTTTGCAAGGAGAGGAGCTGGGTCGGATGTGCCCCTTTTGAAGAAGATCTTGAATCTAGCGCTTGATTTCGTCATTTTCAATCAGCGAGCGATAATAGAATGGTCCATTAGGTAGCGGTGCACCAGGGGTTAGATCAATTGGATGCTTGACTTGGAAGTCTGTCAGTACCCTGGTGGGTGAGGAGAATATGTATTTTTATTCTTCCATGATCCTGTCCACTTGCTTCTGCTACAAAGAGAGGCTCTGTGTAGAGGTCATGCATGTGGCAGTGACCTTCTACTTACTGCGAGCACACATCACAAAGAAGACAAACTTCTCAATCTGTGAAATGACCTTACTACATTTCTTAGCAGAGATTAAATAAATAGTGGTAGGCGACGGTACCTCTGGTATCTTGTACAATTGTCTACCCAAAGTAATAATAACACTGCGAGGTCTAGACTCATACACAACATGTCACTTCCACAAATATGGTTGGTCTAAAAGAACATCACAAACTTCAAGGGGAGAAATATCACACAATACCTCATCTTTGAAGGTCTTGATGTTGTAGGGAAGAGGACATTGTTGGATGAAGTGGATATCTCTTCCTTGGAGAAGGCATTTAATGGTGTAGGGCTGTAGGTGAGGTTTTATCGGCAGGTCCAGCCGCTTGATGACCTCTACTGAAATCAGTTTCTTCTGACTGTCGCTATAGAAAAGGAAATGCAGTGGAGTCCCCTTTACCCACATTTGTGAGTGAAAGAGGTGTTCCCCTTACTCTGGTTCTTTTGGTTAGCTTGGTTGGAATTTGGTGGTAGCGACAGTGGCACTGGGTTCGACATTGATGATCCACTTCCCACTTTCTGGATTTGATTCAGAGTCAAAATATGCCTGTAACTCGGAGGATTTTAGCTTGGCCATCAGTGACTGCTTGGAGCAACATTCTTTGGTGTTTTGCCAAGGGATTTTATGGAATTCACACCATTTCCTGTGTCCTTCTTTGACTTCTCATTACCCTTATTGGGTTGTGGCTTGGACTGGTTGTCCTGAGAGCGACCATATTTTCTCTGTCCCTTGTTTTGTGGGTTGGGGCCACCTCTGCCCTACTTCGACTATGAGGAGTTTGCATATCCAAACTCTCTCCTCTTCTGCTTAAATTTATGCTCGATCTTGAAAGCATATCTATAAGCTACACCTAATGATGCGATGTCCAAAAAGTCCATTTCTATTTGAATGTATCTCTGCAGAAAACCGCGGTATTTGACAACCATATGTCATTTAGAGTCTTTGATACCCAATTTTGTGCGCAGGGTATGGAAAATATTAGTGAAATTTGGTACTCTCTGGTCCCTTTCCTGACATAGCATGGTCCATCTTGTGTACTGGTCCTCGTAGCTTCCAATAGGGTAGTATTGTTCTTTAATGGAATCCCTAAAGAAATACCATGTGGGGGCGACCACAAATATTTTATATTCCCTTATGGCCCTTTGCTCAGAGTAAGTATCCCACCATTCCTTAACATGGGGGATGACCTTGAGGAGTACAGAAGTAATATTTTCCTTATCGGAAAAATTGTGGACCAAAGAAACCCCTTCAAGTAGATTCAACAATTTATCTACAACATCTGTATCTATAAGTCCTTCAAATAATGGAGTATCAAAATTTACTTGTACCTTGAAGGGGGTTGCATGGCCGCTTGATGAACATGTGTCTCCTGTGGGCAGCCGTCAAAGGATCTGTGCAAATTTTTCCATCATTTCATTCCTTTGTCGCACAAGGTCTTCCTCGAGCAACATTTTAAAAGGATCTCTTGCTCCATCATCTTTCTTCTCATCCCCCATGGGTTTTTGTCGGGCTCGACGTGGCTGATCTTGCAAAGGCTCGACTAGTTCGAGTCCCAACTTCTTGTACCTAGACCTTGTCAGGGACATGCACGAAGAAAAATAAATGAAGAGAAGACCGCTCGGATACCACTGATCCAGATTTATGAGCTGAACGAAAGGAATAACAGATTGAATACAATAACACAAAGATACAGAGAACAACAACAAATATCTAGTGAACAATAACTTCTATTGAATAAATAAAATAGGTTGAAACTGTAAAACTACAGAACTGAAAACAACTTGCTCGAATGGTAGTAGCTATCTCTGAGAAGAGATGTGGCTTCTATACCCATCCATCTGAGAAGAATGATTACAATGAGGCTCCAGATGCCCTTTTAACATTACTCATGAATTCCAAAACCCCAGACATCCAAAAACCTCCTAGAAGATGAAACGCCAAACATTATGTGGGCCCCGATGGTTAAGTTGGTACCTCAACTTCTCGAGGTCATAAATTTTTCATACGAACTCCGTTTTAGGCGCATGATAGCTCGTTTGAAAGATATTTTTGAGAAATACACATTATTCCATCAAACCCTAATTTCATCTACAGTTTGACTATTACAAGCCAAAAAAACATTGTCTAGGGCCCCAAAACGACCCTGGAAGTACAAAAAAATGTACTGATATGAAAACTTCTAAAATAAGCCAGTTGGATTAGGTGGGCGACCACCAATCTCCACCTAGAAGATGTGTAGTTCTTCAGACAACCCCAAAGTGTAGAACCCACAATTACAAAGAAATACAAAAGAATGTGTTGAACTAAAAACTATCAAGAGGAGCCAGTTGGAATAGGTGGGTGGCCACCAATATCCACCTGGATTAGTACTGGTGTAAGGTTAATACCGAACTAACCCATAATAATGAATAGAGTTATATTCAAAAATTTAGTACTGGATGGAATGTCATAATCTCTTTTGTTAAAAATTTAACTTGAGATTACTGGTAATATTTACATGGAAACCTTTAGTAAATTAATGTAAATCCCATTAGATTTGAAGTAACTTTTTCAAGTAGTTACCCTACGCCCATGAAATGTTGGTTGTGGAAACCGGTTTTGGCATTTCCAACTATTAACCTTTCCTTCATAAATTGATAGTATGCTCTTAACACCACTTTACTTCAAGCTTATATCGCAAATATAGTCATGTGAATGATATCTCAGTTAGTCCACCGACGTTCATTGTATAAAATTTGTGGTTCCAACTGCTTGTTAAGTTTTGCATTGCAACTAAATCATGGTTATTGATTTAGGAAATGAAGAATTATTATTGTTATGTGGAGTATTGAATTAAAATTTATATTCTGAAGCAAGGAGATCTTTCTTTTACCTGCATAACTTCATATATACAATAGATTATGTATAAATCTATGATTATATATGAGAAAATTTTGAGAACGACTAGATTAATCTTTGACTTATATATTGACCTATATTTAATATTAAATTAATTACGACTGTTTTATTTTGTTCACCCGTGATTAATATTTATGATAAAGGTTCCTACAAAAATCGATGTAGTAGTTAATCTGATTGGAAAGATACATGTTATTATAATTTTCATGTTAATAATTATAATTAATGAATGTAATTAATGTTTAAATTGTAATTATATTAATTGTTAATTTGTAATCATTGATTAGATTGCAATTATAATTTTATAATTATGTTATGATGATAATGATTAATATTAGGATTATTATGTTTTATATATATATATATATATATATATATATATATATATAATAGGAATTAGGTGGTGTGAATGAGGGAAGGGTAAGTTGAGTCCCTTAATGAGATATTGTACAGTAATTAAGATGATTAAGCCCAATCCTCAACTACCCAGTTAGAATCTCCAATAGACGTTATGAGGGGTTAATTCCTTATTTTAAGTACTTTGGTTGAAATTGAATAACCCTAAATTCTCAATGTGTTTTTATTAGACGTTATTTGGATTGTGCCTAGCATATGAAAGGTTACGCAAGCTTCTCAACTACAATTATCACAAGAAATAAATTCTTCTATATCATAGTTATGTATATAGAGTTTTTAGAAATTGTTAGTACATAA
Source organism: Picea engelmannii (assembly GCA_009831015.1). Lineage (NCBI taxonomy): Eukaryota > Viridiplantae > Streptophyta > Pinopsida > Pinales > Pinaceae > Picea > Picea engelmannii. The sequence goes on from ML777498.1 coordinate 479,846, forward strand.
GCTAGTTTCATGAAAAGAAAAGCAAATGCAATGATGTACTTGTAATACTCCTTTTTGTTAGATGAGTTGTTACATAGATAAAAGTTCTTTTGTTACATTTTTATTGATCTGGTCTTGAGTTTTAGACTAGGATTGGTTTTCGAGATATAGATAACTTCATGTTCCTCAGAACGACAGTTAGTCCTGAGACCTTAAATGGTCAAAATACATCGGACGAATCCTGGACTTGAGTGTTAATTATGTGTCTTGAAGGTCCTAACCTTGCAGGGTAGGATTGGGTGGGTAGACATTATTTCTCCTTGATATATTTTGTGTGATTTGATAATAGTGATGTTCACATGTTGACCTATTAAGAAGCTGCTAGAAAATTGTTTTGCAACCTTATTGAGAAATTGATATCGATTAAGAATAGATTAATTAATTTTGTTATTGTGTATCTTAAATGTCTTGATTATGTAATTGTCGTAATGAGCTTTTACTAACCTATTTACAAAAAAAAAAATTTCTCCTTTGTCATATTCGCTTACCTTGTGTTGTGTATGAAGGGATGTTTCATATGGTATAAGAGCGGGTTCAACTCTGTGACACTGGACCCGTTACTCCTTCCACTGTTTTATATTGATAGTTAAAAATGTTTCACTAATATAATTTGAATTTGTTTCATGACAAGTATCATGGTTCGATGGCACAACATGAGTAGACATCAGGGTGCGGGAGGAAGACACATGCTTCCTCCAAGTGCATCCATGCGAGAGGGTTCTAACCCACAGGGAGATGAGAAGACTACTGAGCAGGAACAATTTACAGTGGGAGATTTGGTAGGTATGATGAGATCCTTCCAGAGGATGTCAGAGACATTGATCGATCACCTTGATCGAGATGAGGGAAGAGCATATATTCCCAATGAGGGTTCCCAACACCCTCCAGTAGTTAGTAGAAATATTCATAGATAAATCGAGAAGGTAAAATTTCCCGAGTTCTAGGGTGCCATAGACGGATAGCTGTTGAGGTATGGTTAGAGAACATGGCGATGCGCTTCACACTACGAGATTGCACCTCCAACATGAAGGTTCACATGGTGGTCTTTCAACTGAAAGGGAGTGCGCTTCTTTGGTGGAAGATACTCTTAACTCAATTGAACATGGTCGTTGAAGACGTGTCATGGGAATTGTTCAAGGAACGATTCCGGGAGAGGTACTTTTCCGAAGAATTCATTGAACACCAGCTTAATGAGTTCAACACATTATGATAGGGAAGCCATACGGTACCAGAGTATGAGGCTAGGTTCATGGAGCTACTCATATATGATCCACATTTGAACACTGAGAAATTAAAGGTTAACAAGTTTTTGTTCAGCCTCAACTTCAACATTCATGTGAAATTAAGGATCTTGATGCCTTAGACATTACACAATGTAGTTCAGAAGGCTCTCATCATTGAGGAAGAGATGAACAGTGGGGGCCATGGCAGGACCTCATCTAGGAAGACAGGACAGGCGCCACCTAGAGCGTCGCAACATCAGCCACCAGTTAGACAGACTTTTGGGCACCGCAATACGCCTAGAGGACCTGTATTCTCGAAACCGTGCCGAAAGACTCCTCATCATAGGAATCCATACAAAGCACCATAACAGAAAAAACATCATCGTCACAACAACAACAACAGAATAGATTTATTCTTCAGAAGAGAACATGACCATAGACTCCTAGACCACCAACTTCTTCTTTGGGAACTAGGAGCACTGGTCCGAAGAATGGGTGCTAGACATGTGGAGAGCCACATTACCAAAGATACGGTCCTATTGATAAGGAAAGAACTGTCGGATCAATAGGACCGACAACAGTTGGATATTTGGGCAAGGCCCACAAGATTCATGTAGTGGTTGATAACCGCCAAGTCGAGCATCATTCTACAGTGCTCGAGACTTCAGGTATGACAGTTGATCAATAGTTTAGTGTTTTGATATATACAGAAGCTACTGAGAGTTTTATATCTAGTGCTACACTTAAAAGCATTAAGGTGAAGGAAGTTGAACAAGATGAGTTTAAACTTGTGAAAATGGCATCTGGTGCCAAGAAAAGGTTGGCAAAAAGGTTCAGGATTGTAATATTAACTTGGGTGATTTTGTCATGAGTGTAAACTTGTATGTTACAATCTTGGGATCTTACGATATTGTGATTGGAATGGATTGGTTAGAATCGCACGACGCGATACTTAACTGTAAGATGAAACATTTAAGTTTGATTGATGATTTGGGATAAAGTATTGTAATTGTGGGAAGAAACCAGGGAGTGCCATTGAGATTTATTTCTTCCCTACAATTATAGAAAAGCATGTGAAAATGATGTAAGTTGTATGCCATTTTAGGGCTTAACAAAAAGGGAGACACAAAATGATTAGAAAAATTTCCTGTAGTATTAGAGTTTGTCGATGTATTTCCATAGGAACTACCAGGTTTACCACCCGAAAGAGAATTAGAGTTTACCATAGATTTGAAACCTAGAACAGAACTGATTGCTAGGATGCCATATCATATGTCAACACTGGAATTGCAAGAGTTAAAGATGCAATTAAAGGAGTTGTTCAATTTGGGACTTATACATCCAAGCGTATCACTATGGGGTGCACCAGTTATTTTTGTAAGGAAGAAGGACAGATTGTGGAGGCTTTGCATTGACTATCGTCAACTAAACAAAGCCACAATAAAGAACCAATATTCTTTACCAAGGATAGATGATTTATTTGATCAAATGAAGGGAGAAACTGTGTTTTCAAAGATTGACTTGAGATCGAGATATCATCAGTTATGAATCAAGGAAGAAGATATCCCTAAGACCGTGTTTAAAATGAGATTCAGATACTATGAGTTTATTGTTTTACCGTTTGGATTAACGAATGCCACAGGCATATTCATGAGCTTGATGAATGGGGTATTCTGCTAATACTTGAACAAGTTTGTACACTTATTTATCGACAACATATTGATTTATTTTCAGATGAAATAAGAGCACGATGAGCATTTGAGATTGGTTTTACAGTGTCTAAGAGAAAACAAGTTGTACGTGAAGCTGTCGAATTGTTCTTTTTACCAGACGAAGATTCATTATTTGGGACATATCATATCTAGAGAAGGAATCACTATGGATCCAACAAAAGTAGAGGCTATTATGGAATGACCAACACCGACGAATGTACAAGAAATATGTAGCTTTATGGGACTAGCAGGTTATTATCGATGTTTTGTTGAAGGCTTTTCAAAGATAGAAAATCTGATTATAGAATTGTAGAAGAAGAATAAGAAATTTGTTTGGTTAGAGAAATGCACAGAAGCATTTCAGAAGATTGAGGAGTTATTAACGACAACACCAATACTGAAGGTCCCTGATATGGACAAGGAATTTTTGGTATGCACAGATGCATCCAAGGAAGGTTTAGGTGGAGTTTTAATGCAAGACGGTTGAGTGATCGCTTACATTTCAAGGAAATTAAGAAGGCATGAAGAGAACTACACAACACATGATTTGGAGTTATTAGCGATTGTATATGCCTTACGAGTTTGGAGACATTACCTTATTGGATGAAAATTCAAATTAAAGACTAATCATTGTGGATTACAACACATTTTTACTCATATTGACTTGAACGCATGACAAAGGTGTTGGTCAAAACTACTAAGTGAATACGACTTCGAGATTACTTACATTAAAGGAATGGTGAATAGAGTTGCAGATGTGTTGAGTCAGAGACGACACATATTCTTAGTAATACATCTTAAAACGAATCTTTGAGAAAATATTATAGCTTTACAGATAAACGATGATTCGTACAAGTAAGTTAAGGATAATATTGGACAAGATACCATGATGGTATAGAGGATTAAAGATTATTCATTGGAAAATGACAGATTATTGAGGTATAATGGCAGAATTTATGTACCACCTAATGACGAATTGAGAAAGTTGATTTTGAGAAAAACTCATCAAGTAGTGTACATGGCTCATCCTGGAGTCACGAATATGAAGACAGGCCTTAAGCCTTTATTCTTCTAGAAAGGAATGAAAGAGGATATAATTAATTACGTGGCAAGATGACTAGAATGTCAACAAGTGAATGATGAACATAGACATCCAACAGGATCGTTACAACCACACATGATTCCTGAATCGAAATGGGAAGTCATTTCGATGGATTTTATTGTTGGATTTCCACTGACAGCAAGGAGGAACGATTATATTTTTGTAGTCGTTGACACTCTGAAAAAGAGTGCACACTTTATTCCAGTTCGTACGACGTATCAGGCGCCAAACATAGCTAGAGTTTTTGTTAGCGATATTGTGATATTGCACGATGTACCAAGGAAGATCATATCCAATTGAGGATCGGTGTTTACTGAACGATTTTGGACTAGTTTCCAAGAGGCATTGGGAACACAACTGAATTTTAGCACAACATATCACCCCGAAACAGATGGAAAAACTGAAAGAAAAAATCAAATCTTAGAGGATATGCTTTGTATGTACGTGATGGATCAACAAAAGCATTGGGAATACCTATTGCCTTTGGTAGAGTTCGCATACAACAACAGTTATTAGAGTATGATAAATATGGAACCTTTTGAGTTTTTTTACGAACAATCGTGTCAGACACCTATGAGTTAGGATTGACTAGAGGATAGAGTCCTGATGGGACGAGAAGTAATCCAAGAAATGGATGAATTGATTTGAAATATAGGCAAAGAATTATAGAAGTGCAAGATTGACATAAGAGTTATGTTGATGCACATTGCGTTGACCGCAATTATGAGGTTGGCAACAAATTTTTTTTGCGAGTGAAACCACATAAGAGTTCGATCAAGTTTGGAAAAGGTGTTAAACTCTCTCCTAGTTTTGTGGGACCTTTTGAAGTTGTATAAAGGAAAGTACACGTGGCTTACCGACTAGCCTTTCCTGACTCTTTGAGGCATATGCATGATGTTTTTCACGTATCTGTTTTGCGATATTATATTTTAGATCCGTCACATGTTATTGACTTGAGATATCTGCAGGTGTTAGATGAGGGTTCTCTCATGGCGGAGGCAATCCACATACTGGACCATTGCACTCGACAACTACGATGTCGAATAGTTGATAAGGACAAGGTCCAGTGGGACAATTATAGTCCACACTCATCTACATGGGAGGATGCATATGAGATGCGTCAACAATTTCCTTATCTGTTTGATAGATTTGATATATCTATTTGTGTCAAATACATTTGTTTCTTTAATTATTAGACTATACAAACTTCGGGACGAAGTTAAATACAAGGGGGGGTGTATGTGAAATCCAGTTCCATTGATCACGTTTTATATTGACTTGTTCTTTGAGGACACTTGCGACCAAGTGATCTGGTTATGATACATTATGATTATGCTTTGATTATGAGTTATATTGTGATGTCATTATGATTTATATGTTAAATTTTAGATGTATATATTGACAGGTATTATGATGAGTTCTCCTGAGTGTGCAGGATACACGACAGGTTTAGGATGTTGATGGAATCAACAGACTTCCTTGGACTCCAGATTAAGTCATGGAGTGGAATTGTATTTGGTTTGAGTATTTGATTTACACACATGTGTTATATGACGATTTCAATATGGATATTATATATATGTATTATTGACATTTTCCTTGTCATTGGATACATGCATGGTGACGCTTGCTAATTGGGGTGCAGGAGGAAGACACATGCTTCCTTCGAGTGCATCCATGCGAGAGGGTTCTAACCCACAGGGAGATGAGAAGACTACTGAGTAGGAATAGTTTGTAGTGGGAGATTTGGTAGGTATGATGAGATCCTTCCAGAGGATGTCAGAGACATTGATCGATCACCTTGATCGGGATGAGGGAAGAGCATATGTTCCCAATGAGGGTTCCCAACACCCTCCAGTAGTTAGTAGAAATATTCACAGATAAATCGAGAATATAAACTTTCCTGAGTTATAGGGTGCCACAGATGGCTAGCCGTCGAGGTATTGTTAGAGAACATGGCGATGCGCTTCACACTATGGGATTACACCTCCAACATGAAGGTTCACATGGCGGTCTTTCAACTGAAAGGGAGTGCGCTTATTTGGTGGAAGATACTCTTACCTCAACTGAACATGGTCGTTGAAGACATGTCATGGGAATTGTTCAAGGAACAATTCCAGGAGAGGTACTTGTCCGAAGAATTCATTGAGCACCAGCTTAATGAGTTCAACACATTATGATAGGGAAGTCATACGGTACCAGAGTATGAGGCTAGGTTCATGGAGCTACTCATATATGATCCACATTTGAACACTGAGAAATTAAAGGTTAACAAGTTTTTGTTCAGCCTCAACTTCAACATTCATGTGAAATTGAGGATCTTGATGCCTCAGACATTGCACAATGTAGTTCAGAAGGCTCTCATCATTGAGAAAGAGATGAATAGTGGGGGCCATGGCAGGACCTCATCCAGGAAGACAGGACAGGCGCCACCTAGAGCGTCGCAACATCAGACACCAGTTAGACAGACTTCTGGGCACTGCAATACGCCTAGAGGACCTGTATTCTCGAAACCGTGCCAAAGAATCTTTATCATAGGACTCCATACAAAGCACCATAATAGAAAAAATATCATCATCACAACAACAAAAAAAGAATAGATTTATTCCACAGAACCGAACATGACCATAGACTCTTAGACCACCAACTTCTTCTTTGGGAACTAGGAGCATTGGTCCGAAGAATGGGTGCTAGACATGTGGAGAGCCACATTACCAGAGATATGGTACTATTGATAAGGAAAGAACTATCGGATCAATAGGACTGACAATAGTTGGATATTTGGACAAGGCCCACAAGATTCATGCAGTGGTTGATAACCACCAGGTCGAGCATCATTCTACAGTGCTCGAGACTTCAGGTATGATAGTTGATCAATAGTTTAGTGTTTTGATATATACAGAAGCTACTGAGAGTTTTATATCTAGAACTGCGCTTAAAATAATTAAGGTGAAGGAAGTCGAACAAGATGAGTTTAGACTTGTGGAAATGGCATCTGGTGCCAAGAAAAGGTTGGTGAAAAGGTTCAGGATTGTAATATTAACTTGGGTGATTTTGTCACGAGTGTAAACTTGTATGTTACAATCTTGGGATCTTACGATAATGTGATTGGAATGGATTGGTTAAAATCGTAGGACGCGATACTTAACTGTAAGATGAAACATTTAAGTTTGATTTATGATTTGGGATAAAGTATTGTAATTGTGGGAAGAAACCATGGAGTGTCGTTGAGATTTATTTCTTCCCTACAATTACAAACAAGCATGCGCATATGATGTAAGTTGTATGCCATTTTAGCGCTTAACAAAAAGGGAGACACAAAATGATTAGAAAAATTTCTTGTAGTATCAGAGTTTGTCGATGTATTTCCATAGGAACTACCAGGTTTACCCCCTGAAAGAGAATTAGAGTTTACCATAGATTTGAAACATAGAACATAACTGATTGCTAGGACGCCATATCAGATGTCAACATCAGAATTGCAAGAGTTAAAGATGCAATTAAAGGAGTTGTTCGTTTTGGGACTTATACATCCAAGCGTATCACTGTGGGGTGCACCAGTTATTTTTGTAAGGAAAAAGGACAGATCGTGGAGGCTTTGCATTGACTATCGTCAACTAAACAAAGCCACAATAAAGAACCAGTATTATTTACCAAGGATAGATGATTTATTTGATCAAATGAAGGGAGCAACTGTGTTTTCAAATATTGACTTGAGATCGAGATATCATTAGTTACGAATCAAGGAAGAAGATATCCCTAAGACCGTGTTTAAAATGAGATTTAGATACTATGAGTTTATTGTTTTACCGTTTGGATTAACGAATGCCCCATGAATATTCATGAGCTTGATGAATGGGGTATTCTTCTAATACTTGGACAAGTTTGTACACTTATTTATTGACAACATACTGATTTATTCTCAGATGAAATAATAGCACAATGAACATTTGAGATTGGTTTTACAGTGTCTAAGAGAAAACAAGTTGTACATGAAGCTGTCGAAGTGTTCTTTTTACCAGACGAAGATTCATTATTTGGGACATATCATATTTAGAGAAGGAATCACTATGGATCCAACAAAAGTAGAGGCTATTATGGAATGACGAGCACCGACGAATGTACAAGAAGTATGTAGCTTTATGGGATTAGCAGGTTATTATCGACGTTTTGTTGAAGGCTTTTCAAAGATAGAAAATCTGATTACAGAATTGCAGAAGAAGAATAAGAAATTTGTTTGGTTAGAGAAATGCACGGAAGCATTTCAGAAGCTTGAGGAGTTATTAACAAAAACACCAATACTGAAGGTCCCTGATATGGACAAGGAATTTTTGGTATGCACAGACGCATCCAAGGAAGGTTTAGGTGGAGTTTTAATGCAAGACGGTCGAGTGATCGCTTACATTTCAAGGAAATTAAGAAGGCATGAAGAGAACTACGCAACACATGATTTGGAGTTATTAGCGATTGTATATGCCTTATGAGTTTGGATACATTACCTTATTGGATGAAAATTTGAATTAAAGACTAATCATTGTGGATTACAACACATTTTTACTCAGATTGACTTGAACGCGTGACAAAGGTGTTGGTCAAAACTACTAAGTGAATACGACTTCGAGATTACTTACATTAAAGGAACGATGAACAGAGTTGCAGATGCGTTGAGTCAGAGACCACGCATATTCTTATTAATACGTCTTAAAATGAATCTTTGAGAAAATATTATAGCTTTACAGATAGACGATGATTGGTACAAGTAAGTTAATGATAATATTGGACAAGATACCATGATGGTACAGAGGTTTAAAGGTTATTCATTGGAAAATGATAGATTATTGAGGTATAATGGCAGAATTTATGTACCACCTAATGACAAATTGAGAAAGTTGATTTTGAGAAAAGCTCATCAAGTAGTGTACATGGCTCATCCTGGAGTCACAAAGATGAAGGCATGCCTTAAGTCTTTATTCTTCTGGAAAGGAACGAAAGAGGATATAATTAATTATGTGGCAAGATGACTAGAATGTCAACAAGTGAATGATGAACATAGACATCCAGCGGGATTGTTACAACCACACACGATTCCTGAATCGAACTGGGAAGTCATTTCGATGGATTTTATTGTTTGATTTCCACTGATAGCAAGGAGGAACGATTATATTTTTGTATTCGTTGACACTCTAAAAAAGAGTGCACACTTTATTCCAGTTCGTACGACGTATCATGCACCAAACATAGCTAGAGTTTTTGTTAGCGAGATTTTGAGATTGCACGATGTACTAAGGAAGATCATATCCAATTGAGGATCAGTGTTTACTGAATGATTTTGGACTAGTCTCCAAGAGGCATTGGGAACGCAACTGAATTTTAGCACAACATATCACCCCGAAACAGATGGAAAAACTGAAAGAAAAAATCAAATCTTAGAGGATATGCTTTGTATGTATGTGATGGATCAACAAAAGCATTGGGAATACTTATTGCCTTTGGTAAAGTTCGCATACAACAATAGTTATCAGAGTACGATAAAGATGGCACCTTTTGAGTTTTTTTACGAACAATCGTGTCAGACACCTATGAGTTGGGATTGGCTAGAGGATAGAGTCCTGATGGGACCAAAAGTAATCCAAGAAATGGAAGAATTGATTTGAAATATAGAAAAAGAATTATAGAAGTGCAAGATTGGCATAAGAGTTATGTTGATGCACATCGCGTTGACCGCAATTATGAGGTTGGCAACAAAGTTTTTTTGCGGGTGAAACCACATAAGAGTTCGATCAAGTTTGGAAAAGGTGTTAAACTCTCTCCTAGTTTTGTGGGACCTTTTGAAGTTGTATAAAGGAAAGGACACGTGGCTTAGCGACTAGCCTTTCCTGAATCTTTGAGGCGTATGCATGATGTGTTTCACATGTCTGTTTTGCGGTATTATATTTCAGATCCGTCACATGTTATTGACTTGAGATCTTTGCAGGTGTCAGGTGAGGGTTTTCTCATGGCAGAGGCAATCCTCATACTGGACCATTGCACTCGACAGCTACGATGTCAAATAGTCGATAAGGACAAGGTCCAGTGGGACAATTATAGTCCACACTCATCTACATGGGAGGATGCATATGAGATGCGTCAACAATTTCCTTATCTGTTTGATAGATTTGATATATCTATTTGTGTCAAATACATTTATTTCTTTAATTATTAGACTGTACAAACTTCGGGACAAAGTTAAATACAAGGGGGGTTGTATGTGAAATCCAGTTCCATTGATCACGTTTTATATTGACTTGTTCTTTGAGGACACTTGTGAGCAAGTGATCTGGTTATGATACATTATGATTATTCTTTGATTATGAGTTACATTGTGATGTCATTATGATTTATATGTTAAATTTTAGATCTATATATTGACAGGTATTATGATGAGTTCTCCTGAGTGTGCAGGATACATGACATGTTTAGGATGTTGATGGAATCAACGGACTTCCTTGGACTCCAGATTGAGTCAAGGAGTGGAATTGTATTTGGTTTGAGTATTTAATTTACACACATGTGTTATATGACGATTTCAATATGGATATTATATATATGTATTATTGATTTTTCCTTGTCATTGGATACATGCATGGTGACACTTGCTATTCCGACTCACATATGGAGTAAAGGGGTCATACACAGAAACCAAACAATGAGGGAGAGGGGTGAAAGCATCCCTGTCACAGCCTACTAGCATTCTCGTTGTGACCTAAACGGAGGTTAACTATTACCGTGTTATGAGAGGTCCACGATGTTGTGAGGGAAGACTAAGAAAATCGCTCATGAAGTAAAGGGAACGCATTAAAACGGAATCCTTATTCCTTAGACAACCCTTAGTCTCTCACAAGGTCAACCAACGGAGTGCTGACTCCAAGTGTCAGAAAAACTTCCAAACTAGTCAAAGGCGAATGACACCCTTGGAGCACGGAAATGTGTTTTGAAGGGCACACCATGTAAACAAATCAGTGAGTCAATAAAATATAAAAGGCTTAGAAAATAAAAAGTAAAAATTCTTAGACCTTGTTAGAAAAGAACATACAATTAATTAGTAAATTAAACTAGAAAACTAACAAGAAAACTAAATAAAACATTTAAACTTGAATAAGGGAAGTTAGAATTAATAATATTAGAAAAGAGAATAAGAATAAAAGTTGGGTAGATGCACATGTGTGCATGAAAATATTAAAATTAAAATTTATATTTCGAAGTAAGGCGATATTTATTTTACCTGCATAATTTCATATATACAATAGATTATGTCTAAATCTATGATTATATATGAGAAAATTTTGAGAACGACTATATTAATCCTCGACTTATATATTAATCTATATTTAATATTAAATTAATTATGATTGATTTATTTTGTTCATACATGATTAATATTTATGATAAAGGTTCCTACAAAGTCGATGTAGTAGTTAATATGATTGGAAAGATACATGTTATTATAATTTTCATGTTAATAATTATAATTAATAAATGCAATTAATGTTTAAATTGTAATTATATTAATTGTTAATTTGTAATAATTGATTAGGTTGCAATTATAATTTTATAATTATGTTATGATGATAATGATTAATATTAAGACTATTATGTTTAACAAATGAATATATATATATATATATATATATATATATATATATATATATGAATGCATGGATGTTTTTCTATGTGGGTTAAGCAATATGCAATCAGAGCCATCAACTATGTCTGCATTGCGAGAAATAAAAGCGGCTAAAAACAGTCCTCAAATTCAAGAGACAACGCCTCATCATGAATATTGAAAACCGTGTCAATGGTGGTTCCTCTTTAGCACGGCCTATCGCTACTTCCATTCAACCTTCAACTCGTCCATCTTTAGTTGTTCTCAGACATGCCCAAGTTTAATTGTTCTCAAAGAAAAATTTGTATACCGCTCACTCGATGAGGGTTGCTCGCTTAATAAGGTTATCAAGGTTTGCACCTTTTCACCACCTTTCCACCGTAAAAGTAAAAGAGTTACACCTTTTTCATGTGGTTCAGCTTCTGTCGATAGTAACCCGATATGCAGTAAAGAACCAGACACTGTTAAAAAACCCCATTCATAGTAAAACAAAATCCAACCATGTGTAGTAAATTATCAACATGAGTAACTCCAACAACCATTATCCTGTGCTAATTACTAATGACCATGTTTTAAAATGCAAGGATGTTAATTTTTAACCTTTGATTTATGAGTACCATGAAGAATATTCAATCTATATTAAATTATTTCCATACAAATCTTATTTGTGATTAAAAATTCATTCATTTTAGTACTTTTCAATTGGTGAATTGGTGAATGACGAAAATGTTTACAACATCACATAAACAGATCCAAACCAATAAATGCGCAAGACAAAACAATTGGACAATCTATAAATATTATGTAAACTATGTAAAAGACAAACTAATAAATGGGTAACACTCAATACCTACAAGACAAAGACAATTGGACAATCTATGAATATTATGTAAACTATGTAAAAGACAAATGAAGGTAAATCTCTCACTTGCTTGGATGACTTCATATCTCTGGACATTTTATTCCATGCTTGAATGAATTTACATTCTTTTTAGGCTTATTTCTCTCCTGGCTAAACATTTCATCTTTTTTTTAATCCTCACATGGCTTCCTAAAGAGGAATCGACTGCACATGAGTTGACTAAATCAATTGGATAGATCAATTAACATAGGAAACTGCATCTAGATGCTTGTGTGAGGCAACATATTGACATAGTGATAGAAGATGATAATTATTTTGCGTTTAGCTGGAGCAAGCATGGGCAATTAGGTTCTAGATCCATAAGAAATTAAGTGGAGATCTCTCTAGTACGGTGTCTTGTATCAGATGCCACAAATGTTGTCTATGGATCTGATTTCACAGTTTAGCTATCTATTGTACAAGGATTTACTCTAAGCTTTTGTAATGTGGTCTGCTTGATTATGGCATAGATAATGAGTACAAGTGAAAGAGGGTACAATAAAACTGCTCTATGAAGTACAACCTCGTCCTTAAGAAACTGTTTCCTTACCAACAAATAAATAAAAACAATCACACAATCCTAGTTTCTTTAATGCGAGCATTAAACTTTTATATTCCTATCAAGTATTTCATTGTAATCACATGAACAAAGAAGTGTTGGGTTCTTGTACATTGGCCTTCCAAAGCACTCAACCTAGTGAAGTCTTGTAAGCAAGACTTAGAGCCAACCAACAAAACCAATCTCATATGCCTTTAGCAAAACAATGCACAAAGTGATGGTTGCAAAGAAGTTGGCACTCTACACTACATTCAAAACATAAGTCTTACAACCATTAGAAGAACCGATAGACAGAGTTCTCAGTGATAGAGTATTGGTAGAGTTTGGTTTTTTTTATTGGCCTGATTGTGATTACATTGTTAGATAACTATTGGGTGTAGGTTACACTAGAACACAATGGGCCATTGATTAAAATATTACAGGCCTTACAACCATTCTAATAAGCCTAAGAACATATCTTATAAAATATTTTTGCATAAAGTTTGTGTTGGTGAAGTGAGTGTGCATCCTTGACCAAGAAACAATTTCCATAACTTTGAAAATAATGTTGCAGACCTCAAGATGGGTAAAGCAAGTAGAGACAGAACAAGTTGGAAGATTTAAGGGCCAACAATGCCGAGCTTCGAGAAAAGAATGAATGCTTGAAAGAGAAGGTCCAAATTTTCAACCAGAGGATGGAATATATGGAGAAGAACCTTGATACCTCTATCAAGTTGTTTTCATTGCTAAATAAAGATAAATTTATAATTAATGATGAGGAAAATTTGTTATTAGTTCCTGCAGAATGAACCCTTCTTGGGCAAGCGCGGTTGGTCAGGAAACTCTCGCTCAAGGAATCGTCTATTAATAGAAGTTAGAACACGCCTTCCTCATCTACAATGTGGGATGACATCTCTACAAGCCTTAGAGGACACAATCTCAGAACGGGGTTTGTCAATCATCTCTACCACATCCTCACAAGCACAGGCTCTTGTTCCTTCATCGACACCCACAATCTGATCATGATGACATCTCTTCCAAGCCCTGAACATTTAGTAGTAATATTTGCATCCATGGATTAAGAAGTTAAGAAACTAAAAATACACTTGATAGTTAGAAACATCCAACAAACCCATCATCTATTATACTAAGACGTAAAAGCTTTGTATAAATTAAGTAAAGTAAATGTTTTATTTATTTATTAACAATGTTAAATTCATCTTATTTCTATATTCTATATATTTGAAATCAATTCTTTTATATATATAT
>ML777498.1:494417-536517 GCA_009831015.1 Picea engelmannii
AAACAAAATTACATTAAAAATAATAATATATTATTATGCGTAATCTTCATTGACTTGTATCAAAAGATTGCGTTGATAATGTTACATCAGGATTTTTCACTTTGTGGTGATGATATGTTATAATAGTTTGTGGATGATATGTTAGTGTTATATTGTTAAATTGTGTATTTTAAATTCAGCGACTGGTTGATTAGATAATCTATGTGATTTTAATGTGAGTTCAAGGGAGGGTAAGAGTTTTTATTGTTAGTCCAACAAAAGCATGCAGAGGAGGCTAAGTAAGAAAGAATTGTTTTTGAGAATTTTGAGTTAGAGTGAATTCTTGCTTGTGATTAAGTTTGTGAGTATTGAATTAAATGGTTTATAAATTAGAATAAGTGAAGGAAAAGAAGTTGTGTGACTTCCCAAGCTAAATAACAAAGGTTAAAGTTGGGTAAGAATTGCTTTCAAGGATTTTGAGAGTGAATCTGTGCTTTATATGATTTTGAATATGGAGGTCAACCATTTATAAAGTGTAATTTGGATAGGTTCAATTTTTATGGATAAGTAGTCAAATTGACTTAAAGGTAGCCTTTGAGGTTGATAAGTTCTATGTTCTAGTATGAAGATTTCCATAGTTAATAATAATGTTGGTTAAACTTTCTAAAAATAAATTGTGCTAGAGTTTATGTTCACTAAAGTTGATTGGAAAACACTCAAAGACAATACAATTTTCACTTGTTTATATTTGTAGAATTGTTCTTATGTGTAATAACTATGTTTTATTATGAAAAAATACAATTAAAAAATAAAGAGTGATCCCCCATCACTTTAGGTATAAAATCTGTATGGAATTTTGAATTCATTCGTGTTTTATTAGAGATCGTGTGTTTATAACATCCAATAGTTAATGTAAATTAAATTAAAATAAATATGTATAAATCAAAATGACATAAATGAGATAAATGATGTCTATTGGTGAATCTTATAGTTGAAACATCTCTTTTTATATTCTTTTGTCTAATTACTTAGAAATTTCAAATCTAAAATTTTATAAGCATGTCTTACAATTTGAATAATTTAAAAAATATTAAAATACTAAAAAACATAGAAACCTATATAGGGTTGGAAGTCATGGTTTGCTTGTTTTATGGTTTTAAATTAAGTTTATATCATCATTTTATAAATATGTGTGTGACTTTAAGGCATCATTAGGATAAAAAAAGACAAGTGTATTTTTAGTTTCTTAACTTCTTAATGCATGGATGCAAATATTACTACTAAATTTTTTATTCACCAAATGAGATAATAATGGATGCAAGTATCATCAATTTCTTCATCATAAATTTTAAAATAAAATCATAGCTTAAAGATAATAGATGTACTTATAAAATTTAACCTAGAATATATATCAAGTTCTTGAGTCTACTAGGATTTACATACTCTTTTTTCAAAACTTATAAATTTTTCACCAACTTGAGAGTTGTTGTAAGTGGTTCTCATCAAAATAATGAAATAACTTTAAATAACATCATTTTACTTACAATATGTGTATGATTCTCATTAACAACATTAGTGTTAAAACTCCTCTTAAATTACCTCAACATTCTCATTCGCTAGCTTAGGGGGTATGCTAGTTATATTGATTACAATATATTATTCACTCAGTGTGAAGATGTAACCGAGAGGGAGTGGATTGAGAAAGAGATTTTTCCACGTCGTCTGCGTAGAGCATTTTCCTTCCCATCGTATTATTTTTTTTTCTAATTTATGTACAAAGATGGAGGAGAACAATTTTCATTGATGACAGGCTTCTGGTGGTAGGCACTCTGAGAGGCTCTTGCTATGAGAGAAGCTCTGCAATGGAGCGAGCACGAAGCATAAGATATGAGGCTTGAGGTGCCAAGTAATCTAAGAGGCGCCTGTTGTGAGAGAAACTCTGCAATTGAGCGAGCACGGTGTATTGCTTGTAGCACTCTGGTGAAGAAGTGGATTCTACTGGTGCTCCCCTTCTTTGTGGAATCTGGGCAAGATGGTGGATACCGAAATGCAATTGGATATGCCCTTGCCTCTTCTGATGCATTTGATTAGTTATTGATTATAGGGTAAAACAGTCAAATGCGCCCTCACAATAAAACCGGTGACCTAATAGCACCCCGTGGCGGAGAAAAGACAGAGGAACTCAGGTGACCTAACAATTTCAATTTTTGGTCAATTCAGAACTTTGATCGATTTTTTGAGCATCCAAGTTAGTTTAAAATGAGGCAAAATCCCTAGAATAAAGTTTTCAAATGCCTAGAACTTTGATCGTAAGAAACTCAAGCTACCCCTAAAAATATAACTAGATTTAAACCCATTTTTTTAATGAAAAACAAAACTATTTATTCCTAATTAACCTACTCGGAAGTGACATTTTCTAAATTTAACAATAAAAAGCTTCTCTCTCACAATAAAACCTCAATGCTATCAACCAATTATGGGTACTTTTTTAATTTGAACATTAAAAAGCTTCGTGGCTCCCAAAAACACCGCCTCACAATAAGAGGCAATGCTATCATCCAATAGCATAATAAATAAATAAATTTATTATGAGTGATTGTTAGTGCATGTTCTTTTTTCCAACATGTGAGTGATTGTTAGTGCATGTTATTTTTTCCAAATAAATAAATTTAGACAACGTATGTGATTGTTACTGCAGGTTATTTTTTTCCACACGCTCAATCCGGAAGGCTAGCCCCGTGAAAGCCGCTTTATGGTCGCTTTTTTTTTTTTTTTTCCACGAGAAATTATCTCGATATATATTAGAGATATATATCATTTACATTCACTGTATCCAGTCTAGCACAACAGCCATTACAAATTTCGTCCCGGAGACCCAGCAAGGTTTGACCTCGAGATCTCCTCCCAACACTTGAAGGAAGGTCCTGTCTTTACCAATCGCGCTGGACTCGCGGGACTCGCTTTATGGTCGCTACGTGTTCTGTATTGACCTAGAGGGCAACCGATCAATAAAAGTAAAACAAAATCCAACCATCAACATAACTCCAACTACCATTATCAACATAACTCCATAACTCCAACATACTATCAAACATAACTCCAACTACCATTATCCTGTGCTAATTAGTAATGCCATGTTTTAAAATGCAAAGATGTTAATTTTTAACCTTTGATTTATGAGTACCATGAAGAATATTCAATCTATATTAAATTATTTCCATACAAATCTTATTTCTGATTAAAAATTCATTAATTTTAGTACTTTTCAATTGGTGAATGATGAAAATGTTTACAACATCACATAAAAAGATCCAAACCAATAAATGAGCAAGAAAAAACAATTGGACAATCTATAAATATTATGTAAACTATGTAAAAGAGAAACTAATAAATGGGTAACACTCAATACCTACAACACAAAGACAATTGACAATCTATGAATATTATGTAAACTATGTAAAAGACAAATGAAGGTAAATCTTTCACTTGCTTGGATGACTTCATATCTCTGGACATTTTATTCCATGTTTGGACGAATTTACATTCTATTTAGGCCGATTTCTCTCTTGGCTAAACGTTTCATCTTTTTTTTAATCCTCACATACCTTCCTAAAGAGGAATCGATTGCACATGAGTTGACTAAATCAATTGGACAGATCAATTAACATAGGAAATTGCATCTAGATGCTTGTGTGAGGCAACATATTGACATAGTGACAGAAGATGATAATTATTTTGCATTTAGCTGAAGCAAGCATGGGCAATTAGGTTCTAGATCCATAAGAAATTAAGTGGAGATCTCTCCAGTACGGTGTCTTGTATCAGATGCCACAAATGTTGTATATGGATCTGATTTCACAGTGTAGCTATCTATTGTACAAGGATTTACTCTAAGCTTTCGTAATGTGGTTTGCTTGATTATGGAACAGATAATGAGTACAAGTAAAAGAGGGTACAATAAAACTGCTCTATGAAGTACAACCTCGTCCTCGAGAAATTGTTTCCTTACCAACAAATAAATAAAAAAAATCACACAATCGTAGTTTCTTTAATGCGGGCATTAAACTTTTATATTCCTATCAAGTATTTCAATGTAATCACATGAACAAAGAAGTGTTGGGTTCTTGGACATTGGCCTTCCAAAGCACTCAACCTAGTGAAGTCTTGTAAGCAAGCCTTAGAGCCAACCAACAAAACAAATCTCATATGCCTTTAGCAAAACAATGCACAAAGAGGTGGTTGCAAAGAAGTTGGCAGTCTAAACTACATTCAAAGCATAAGTCTTACAATCATTAGAAGAACCGATAGAAAGAGTTCTCAGTGATAGAGTATTAGTAGAGTTTGGTTCTTTTTATTGGCTTGATTGTGATTGCATTGTTAGATAACTATTGGGTGTAGGTTACACTAGAACACAGTGGGCCATTGATTAAAATATTACAGGCCTTACAACCATTCGAAGAAGCCTAAGAACAAAGCTTAGAAAATATTTTTGCATAAGGTTTGTGTTGGTGAAGTGAGTGCACATCCTTGACCATGAAACAATTTCCATAGCTTTGAAAAGAATGTTGCAGACCTCAAGATGGGTAAAGCAAGTAGAGACAGGACAAGTTGGAAGACTTAAGGGCCAACAATGTCAAGCTTCGAGAAAAGAATGAATGCTTGAAAGAGAAGGTCCAAATTTTCAACCAGAGGATGGAATATATGGAGAAGAACCTTGATACCTCTACCAAGTTGTTGTCTTTGATAAATAAGGAGTTTGAAGAATGCCAAGAATCCCTCATCATTGTCATGGCAGATTGGGACAAGCATAGAGTGCAGATTGTAAACCTTGGTGAGAAGGTCATTCAATTGGATTATTAGCGAGAATATAGGTTTACTCCGATGATGGAACAATTGTAACAAGAGTTGGTGAAGAAGGAGGAGGCCTTGATAAGGATCCAATCCACTGTATAAGAGTACCATGAAGCAAGGCCACTATCCATTTTCACTGCCAAACTAGTACCATGCCCGAGACCACTTTGGTAAGTTCACCTTCGATAGAAATTGCTCAAGATATTCTTGGTGGATTTGAGAATCATACTAGAGGCATTGGTTCCAAACTCTTAAGGAAGATGGGCTATGATGGACAAGGGCTAAGCAATACAAGATAAGGCATTTTGAGCCCCATTGTAGCTACACCGTGAGTTGAGCATGAAGGCCTTGGCTTCAATGGAAGAAGTGAAAATCCCAAGACCATGGAGACCATTTTCATGAAGGTGAAGGACACGTTAGAGTTGGCATACAAATCAAAATTAGGAGAAGGAGCAACAATGGTAAGTGAAGGTGGCAACCCACTACCACCTCAACCTTCTTATGCTGGATTGAAGGAGAAAAACAATGGGAAGATCTCACAAACATATACTACACTTGTACTCAAAGAAACAAATAAGAATATCATCCAAGGAAAGAAGAAGAAGAAGTCTAGGAGGTCTACCTCAAACAAGGCATTCCTTGTTTGACACTATTGCAAAAAGAGAGGCCATAAAATTGCTAGTTGTTGGTATGCAGAGGCATGCTCATGTTGTGGAAAGAAATTCCATTGTGAGGCAAAATACTAGGAGAAGCAAGACATATGCCACATGCCTAATCATTTTCAGAAGAATAACAAGAAGACTTATCTTAGACAACAACAAAATCAAAAGCATAAGAAGAACACGATTATCTCAAGAAACCCATATCCCAATGCCAATAATTTTTTCCACCACAACAAGTTGAGTGGACATTTGGAATAAAAGTGTTGGTGGCTTCATCTAGAGATTCACCCCAAAAACCACACAACCAAGAGAAGAGTGTGGGGAGTGAAGATTGTGGAAGATCAAGACTTGCCTATATCTCCAATCCAAGGGGTAGAAGTTGTCCAAGGAGATATAGCAGCACAAGGGGTCTGCATCACCAACAAGATGGATATCAAATTGATGACAAGGGAAGTCACATTCCAATGGTTGTTTTCAATCTTTCATCAAAAGAATCTATTCTTGAAGATGTGCCAAAGATTGGTGCACAAAGGTTATATGACCTTTGGAGGAGTTATTGAGAACTCCATGGTGTGCTTGCAAGCCTGTGTAGGCATTGGAGGGTTGTTTCCATGACAAGAAGAAAATGATCCTAGCAGTGGAATGCATCCACACTTCCCTTGAGTATTTCTTACATGGTGGAAATGTGTTGGGGTCACACTCAACAAGAAGACCAACATTTGACTTGGCTTCATGATTGCCAAGATGGACTATCTCCAAGACAAAGAGGGAGATGGGAATGGATGTTGAATCCTGATTTTGGATATGGATATTGTAGAGATGACGTTCAATGAGTGAACTTATACATTGTAGGAACAATAGGGGAAGTATCAGATCTAGAGACATAGACAATGACCGAAGCCAATAACCAGATCCAGAGTCAGAATTATCGCCAAGGCCCAGATTTAAAGCCATGTTCCAGAGAAGTGAATGGAAGAACATCGATCCAAATTACTTTCCTTGAACTTTTGGAGATAAAAAGTCCTATCAATGGACAGGTGTGATCCAAAATGGATCCAACCCAATGAATGGGTAAGACTGAGTACCTGAAAGACAATTCTACAATCTACAAAGGTTACGTAAAATATGTAAAAGAAAAATAAATGTAAATGTTGAATGAGACAAATGTGACATGAAGAAAAAGAAGAAAAAAATTAAAAAAATATGAGATCAGGATAAGGAATGGGAAATGAAAGTTTAGTGTTGTTGGAATTCCCCCTACCCCCAGTTCTCTCTATTTCCTCATCACTCTAATTCTCAATGGGTCTTTTGGACAACCAAGGAGGAGGCATAGGAAGCCATGAGAGGATTGTACCAAATATTGTTGAAATGAAAAGACCAAGCCCCATTCAAAGTTGGTTTTTCCATTTGGGTTTACACGATATATTTTGAGTTCATTGTGATTAATTTTCCTCTGTGGTTGAGTATGCTACTGGGTTAACTCATTTTTTGGTTTATGGAAGCTACTGGTTGAATTTTAATTGTTTCTTTGTAGATGGTTAATAGTTTTTGAGTAATTAATGAACTGGGAACTTATTAATCTTTGTAGTTTTGAGGTTTTTCTTCATTTTTCAATGTTCAATGGTTGTTATCTATCCTAACAACTCTTTTTCCTCCATCATTGGGTGATTTTGGAGATGGGAAATCAATGGCTCCAATTCTGGAGTTGTTACAAATCAAGTGGAAGTTTCTAAATCTAGTTTTTATTGTTGTTGGTGAGTTGTATCTCTCCTACACACTGTCATTTCTTCCCTTGAGATAAATTTATCTTTGTTGGTTGGAGTCCTACTCCCCACATCCCATACTTCTCCTTTAAGCCACATTTTGGATGTTGTTTGTTGGGTGTTTACTCTTTTCCTAGGTTGTACACATGCCCCACAAGTTGTAACCTCATTCCTTGGAAGATTTCATATTGCCTAGGCGTTTCTAGACATTGCCTAGGAATTTTTAGATATTGTTGGGCGGATTTCTTCTTTCCTAGGTGTTTTTAAAAATTTCTAGGGGGATTTCATATTACTTGGGACGTTTTCCCACTTACCTGGGTCATCTCCCACTTGCTCGAACAACTTAATATATCTCTAGACAATTTATTCTATGCTTGGAAGGATTTACATTCTTCTTGGATCAATTTCTCCCTTGGATAATTGTTTCATTTTTTCCTTAATCTACACATACCTACCTAAGCTATTTTATCAATAGCTCATAGGCCATATGGCTGTCTAATTTATCCCAAAGAGGAATCGACTAACATGAGTTGACTAAATTAGTTGGGTAGAAGGATAGGTCCCAAGAGTGACCAGGGAAAGTAAAAGCCCACCAAGAGTAAGTGTCAAAGTGATATGGTTTCAAGGCTTACTTCATGGCTAATGGTATCAAAAAATCCATCTCTATGAGTGCTTTTTTTTAGGGTGCACTTGTTATTGAGTTACCCAATATTTTCATGCCTCCTTTTTCCGAACCCCTTCTTGCCTTTTTCTTGTCCATTCTTTCATTTGCAAAATTTGCGGGTCCCCTTTATATAGGGTTTCAAGATTTAGCATTAATTTTTGGGACCAGGGCGAGCACTGAATGAGTAGAGCTCAAGTTGGACTGGATTTTGGTGGTCTTTCTTTGCTATGTTAATTTTATTTTCTAGCATCATTTTCTTATTCTTTTATAGTATTTGCAATAAACCTCTGGGCCTTCAAGTCATTTATCATGAGATAATGAAGCATGACCCATTGCCAAAGTTTAGTACACTATGAGAGGCTCCAAGATGGAAAGTGTTAGGTATGTCAGGGAATGGAGTGTTACCCTTGGGAGGGACTACGAGTATTACCCCTTTTCCCTGGGCGATGACAACTCGAGACTAGGGCACAAACGTTGACCACCAAGATGAAATAAGGTAATTGACAACATTTCCCAAAACCAGTGATCCATTATCCAAATTCAACCAAATATCCTCATCCACATGCCCAACAAAATAAGCACAACACTTTGCATGAAAGAAGCACTAACATACTTTATGGTGAAGCTTGGATTACCATATCCCATACTTTGGGTTGCTTGGATGTGATGAGCCTTGATTGAATTGTGTTGGGAGGTGAATAAAATGGTTTGTTTGGCTGCCATCTTTGGACATGTTGATCATCATCATGGTTGGGATTATATTCTATATTGTGGACCTCGAGACATCATCTCCTCCAGTTACCTCTAGGCATGGGGGGGTAACATATAGCTCCAATATGGGAACATGTGTTCATTGTAGAGTGCATGAGAACCTTAACATATTTAATTGTCCAAGACCTACAATCATACACCCACTTCAAATGAAAACATCCATTGAAAGTATCTATCGGTGGATGTGATCCACTGACTATCAGTTGTAAATCCAAAATCGTGTTAAAAAAATAAAACTTTCCTTAGCTACAAAATGATAAAGTACTAACATTCAAATGATTATGTATTCATTATATGCAAAATGAAAATGCAATATGCAATACTAATCTAGCATGAATGCATGATGCAACACACACACACACACACACACATATGAAATGCAGAATGCAAATGCCTAACCTACACTAATCTATGTTAGTTTAGTAAGTCAAGTCTCTTCCCAAAGATGGCATTTGAGAAGGAACCCACAAATGGGTAGTGGATGTTTCCTTCCCTACAATGTGGAAAACTAGTAGGAATCATTGACATACTTTCCTTTAACACTGTAGGGGGGCAACCAAAATTTTTCAAACTCCTTCTACGTATCAAGTTGCCCCTTTCTTGTATCCCACACTAAGACCAAGTCCCCTTGTTTGTAATTGCCTCCCATGAGATCAACTTCTTCTTGTATTAGCCAGTTATAGTGCTTGGAGGGAGGCGGGGTGGGATTTTGTCGTAAGGACATCCTATTGGATCGGCCTAACCAACAACTCTTTATCATATTTCTTCAATATTTTGATGGAGCCAATTTCTTTGTCTTTGTACATGTCTAGTTTTTGTTGGTAATCTTCCATTTTAGGCCATTCTATATCATCAAAGTCCTCTTCTTGGTAAAAAGGGAGATCACTTGGGAAAAAGTATGGAAGAGATTCAAGGAGCTCTACTGTTAAGGTCCTAACCCGCACATAGGTAGATTAATGTATTCAGATGTAATAAAGGTCAATATTAATAAGGCCTTTCAATAAAATAGAATAAGGCGGATGTAAGAAGACCTAATAGAATATTTCACTTCTAGAAGGATCTTCCTCTAGATGCTTCTCTTAATAGACATATTTAGTATAAATAAGGGTCGAGGGTATGAAAACCCTAGCTTGGAGATTATTGTAATAGAGCGTTGCTCAACTGGACGTTGCCCCTCGAAGAGGCCTGTGAACATTTCTTTCTGAATTAAAGTGTGATTTCAGTTGTTGTTCTCATATTATTTCTGCGTTATTGTGGAGATTATGCTGGTTATATTACTGTTATTCTTCCATTTCTAGCATTTTATTTATGTTCTGCGTATTTATTATATCTGGTATCTTGCAAGTGGTATCATAGCACTTTCCTTGGCATAAATTGTGGGAATTTTTTTTCAAGGTAGAGATGTATTACGACGTCTTTAAGCCACAGAGATCTGTCATTACGTGCATAAACCCACGGTTGAGGGATTCATACACACAGGAAATACAAGTGGTTCTGAAGCGCACATCTATTGGCCACCCTTGTAACCCCTGTTGGTACCCCTTCGAGTGGTAGCGTATCAGACAAAACCTGTGTACGGATTGGCCTAGATTTCTTGAAGCCCTCTTTAGATAAACCTATCAACCGCCAGACTTCTATAGTGTCACCGAGAACAACACTCGGGAAGATACTCTCTAGTACCTGGGTAGTCGGGTAGTACGGCTAAGGGTATAGTCTATCCTCCTTAGTTAGTGCCTTGAGATATTGGGCCAAGTACTACTATTGGACCCCTGATCTAGGTGGATATCAGTGGCCACCTACCTTTTCCAAATGGCTCAAAATGGCTTTCTGGCAATTTTGGCAATTTACTATTTTTAGCAGGTTTTAACTTCTGGGGCCATTTTGAGGGCCCAAATGAAGGTTTTTTGAGATCGAGGTTCTCAATGATAGTTGAAGGCATAATTGAGCCCCCAAAATGAATCTCCTCGATGATACATTTCCAACGATCTATCACATGCCTAAAATGGAGATCGTATGCAAAAGTGACGACCCCGGGAAGTTGATGTACTCACTTACCCAAACGGGGCCCACATGACTTTTGGCACTTCATCTCCCAGGGTTAGGTTTTTGGATGTCTAGGGTTTTTGGAATTCCTGCTTATTGTAAAAAGGCCTTCAGATCCTCCTTGTAATCATGTTATTGTGAATGCAAGTAGCCGTCACATCTCTTCTAAGAGATAAGCTGCCACCATTCTAGCGAGTCTTTCACTCTGTACATTTCTTTCATTAATAGAAATCGTGTATTACTGTATATCTATATTTATGGTTGCATCTCCAATACATTTCTGTTATATTATTGAATATCTACGATATCTCTGTGCATTTATTTATTATATCTCCAATCTCATTTCGTGCCGAAAATAATCTGAATCAACCCCGCACGTATATCAGAGAGCTATAGCACAGGGAAAACCCTTGTCTGTAGAACCCTTGAATACCTAACCCTTGGGGAACAGAAACATAAACAAATTAAACTGGCCAGATCTATTGCCACGCAATTGTGTTCGGGTTACCAATTAAATACACATTTCTTTTTGGTTAATAATTTGGGGGATTTCAGCACTGCAACATTCTTCAGACCGAAGTATAACCCCGCAGCTGTTTAAAAAAAAAAAAATATGGAAATTTTTTCACCATTATTTGAGACCTATTCCATTTGATTCATCTCTTCTCCCTTATCAAATTCATCCATATCATTTTTCTGCAAAAAATTTTGACCCTGCCCACCCCTTTTCAGTTCACCCATCCTCATGGCCCATACCCATAGCCAAGACCTGGAGTCTCGCTTCAACACCTTGCAATCTAGTTTCCTTCAGACCCAAAAAGAAGTGAAACAATTCAGTGCTACTGTTGCCTCCATGGATACATCCATCAATACAACCATAAACACCTCCATGCAATCCTCAATGGAGGAAGTCAAACAAGAATTGACCACCCAGCTTGAATCTGTCTTTACATCCCTCTGCACCAAACTAAAGATCCCTTCCGATGACCCTTTCCATGATTCACCTCCCAAGACTGAAGGTGAACATTCCTCCCATTCCCATACCTTTCAGCCCCATCACTTTCAACATGACCTACACCTTCCGCGGGTGGATGCCACAAAATTTGATGGTTCAGACCCCACTGGTTGGGTCACCCAAATGGAACATTATTTCTCTCTCTACAAAATTATAGATGAATTGGCCAAACTCCGGTATGGTGTTCTCCATCTCGATCAAGAACGCTGGCAATGGTGGCAATGGAGAGAAACTTCCCGTCAAGGGTATATTGCTTGGACCCAATTTGTGACTAAGCTTTATGAACACTTTGACACTGACACCAACCATTTGGGCCATTTGAAAAAATTGAAACAATCTGGAATAGTAGAATACTTCATAGCTGCATTTGAGCAGCTGGCTTTTTGAACAGAGGGCATGACTGATGCTTTCTTTCAAGAGTGTTTTATCAGTGGCCTCAAGGAGGAGATTCGGGCCCATGTCCTCATGGCTCGACCTGCGAGTTCGGTGGAGGCTACTAAAATATCTAAAGAAGCACAACAAATTGTTTCCTCTCAAAACTGTAAGCCTTCCTTTATCCCTCGCCCTAAACCAGTAAACCCCACTACTCCCTCCACCCCATTAAAGATCCAAAAATTGACCAGGGTTGAAATAGTTGAACGCCAACTCAAAGGCCTCTGTTATAATTGTGATGACAAATATTTCCCGGGCCATAAATGTAAGGAACAAAATCTTTTTATGGCCATCTATGATGATATTCCAGAAGAGGATGTTGAAACTCCCCTTCTGCCCAAGTCACCGGAAATCACTGACATAACCCCTCCCTTCGACCCTCCCGAAGTGGAACCAATCATTTCCCTCAATGCTCTCACCAGCTTCTCTGCCCCCCAAACCCTCAAGTTAATCGGTTACATCAAGCACCGAAAGGTCATCATTATGGTTGAGAGTGGCAGCACCCACAATTTTATTCATCGCCACATTGCCCAAGAAACCCATTGCTACATCCATGCTGTCAACAATTTCCAAATCATGATTGCCAATGGTGGTTCTATGAAATGTGGCGGGCGCTGTGAAAATGTGCGTCTCCAAATCGGTGACTACCACCTAAAATCCTATATGTTTTCTATTAACATGGGCGGTTGCGACATTGTGTTGGGTGCAGACTGGCTAAGGACTTTGGGTCCCATTCTCATGGATTTTAATAACTTAACCATACAATTTGACCAAGAAGGCCACCAATATAAATTCCAAGGCATCTACATGAAAACCCATTTATGAAAAGGAAATGTTGGCTATTCTACATGACGTTGAGTTGTGGCATACTTATCTCTTGGGGCAATGCTTCCAAATTAAGACCGACCATCAAAGCCTCAAGTACTTTATGGAACAACGCATTTCCTCCCAGGAGCAACAAAAACGGGCAACTAAGCTCTTTGGATATGATTATGAGATCATTTACAAGAAGGGCAAAGACAATGTTGTGGCGGATGCACTATCTTGGAAATATGAAGACGAAGGATCCATTTTTTCTCTTTCCTTCATTGTACATGATTGGCTCCAAGTTGTGCGCCAAGAATGGCTTAAAGATCCCAAAAGTTCATTCGCATCTGATCCAAAAATTGCATACCAAGGCTCTAGCTCCCCCAGGGTACTCTTGGCTCCAGGATGAGCTACGATACAAAGGCCGCTTGTATTTAAGTAAACAATCCAAGCTTAAATTCATGGTACTTTCTGAGCTTCATGCTACACCCACAACATGGCACTCAGGGTTCAGCAAAACATATGACAGGGTCAAACGTTCTTTTTTTTGGGATGGTATGAAACAAGACATCCGTAATTTTGTCGTTGAATGTGAGGTGTGTCAATGCAACAAGGGAGAAATAGTCAAATCTCCGGGCACACTCCAACCGCTTGCGATTCCCCCTGCTATTTGGAAGGATATCTCTATGGACTTTATTACTGGCTTACCCAAATCAGGGAATAAATCAGTCATAATGGTGGTTGTGAATCGCCTTTCCAAGTATGCTCATTTTTTCGCTTTTCACCACCCATTTACTGCATCCACGGTGGCTCAAACTTTCATGGACCAGGTCTTCAAGATTCATGGCATGCCACACTCTATTGTTTCTGATCGTGACCCAACTTTCACAAGCAATTTTTGGCAAGAACTATTTAAGATACAAGGCACACAATTGCATCTCAGGTCATCTTATCATCCCCAGACGGATGGTCAAATGGAAGTTGTCAACAAGTGTTTGGAAACATATCTGAGGTGCTTTGCCTCTGAAAAACAACATTAGTGGGCTCAATGGTTACCCCTAGCCGAATGGTGGTACAACAATTCATACCATACATCCACTCGCATGACTCCTTTTGAAGCAGTATATGGACAGAAGCCACCTTCAGTTCTCTCATACTTACCGGGTACCTCGAAGGTCCAGGCAGTTTACCAAACACTTACTTTCCTGGTGTGTTGGTGTTGGGCCATTTCTCAAGGTCTAGGTGTGTTGGTGTTGGGCCATTTCTCAAGGTGGTGGTCGTGGGTTCAAAACCCATTGAATCCAAACATTTTTTTGGAACTTGCCATATGTGTGATGACTGGGTGCCATGTGTCTGCCCATGCCTGGGCCATGTGGTACCACCACATTTGCCCAAGCTTTTCCATGTGTCCAAACTGCATTGGTCCAATTTTTCCATAGATGTCCAGTCACCGGTTGCCACTTGTCAACTTGGATGGATCCCTGTCACCACCCAGTCACCCTGCTGCCTCTGTTGCCACATGTCAATTTTTCCACTGCCATGTCAACATTTGACTGGACCTGTTGACTTTTTCCTTGTTTGGGAAAATGATCAAAGTGTGACAACTCTCGCATGCAGTGTCCATTTGAGAAAGTGGATATATGGCCGAAATTGAGAGAACGAGACGGATGCAATGGCGTTGGTCTTTTTGAATTCTGAGCACTTTGATTTTTAGGCATTGTTTAGCCCCATCAAGCTCCTGGATCCAAATCTGGATCAGTGAGCATCACCTGCTTCAGAGAACCATCAAGGAAGTGCTAGTACAGTGGAAAGATATGCCTCAAGTAGATGCCACTTGGGAACCAACTACCATTCTGCAGCAGTTTCCACATCTCAAGCCTTGAGGACAAGGTTGTTTTTAAGGGGGCGAACATGTTAAGGTCCTAACCCACACATAGGTATATTAATGTATTTGGATGTAATAAAGGTCAATATTAATAATGCATTTCAATAAAATAGAATAAGGCGGATGTAAGAAGACCTAATAGAAGCTTCCTCTTCTAGAAGGATCTTCCTCTAGATGCTTCTCTTAATAGACATATTTAGTATAAATAAGGGTCGAGGGTATGAAAACCATAGCTTGGAGATTATTGTAACAGAGCGCTGCTCAAGTGGAGGTTTCCCCCTTGAAGAGGCCTGTGAACATTGCTTTCTGAATCAAAGTGCTATTTCAGTTGTTGTTTTCATATTATTTCTATGTTATTGTGGAGATTATGCTGGTTATATTACTCTTATTCTGCCATTTCTAGCATTTTATTTCTGTTCTGCATATTTATAATATCTGGTATCTTGCATCTACGGTTTCTGAGTCAAGGTCAATTCTTTCGATGGGATCCTTTTCCATTGTAAAGATGGGTAGGCGAGAATAAGTAAAATGATCCATAGGTAAAGTAGCACAGGTTAAATCCATCTGTAAGTACCACCCATCATTGCAACAAATTTTATAGAAAAAATCATTCCCCATACATCTGGGACATCAATGACCACAATATACATCAAGAACACTATCTCAAGGTATCGTTCAAGGAAAAACTTCAAGTTCTGTATCACACCATGCATGGGAATAGCCTTGGATTCAATCCAATAGACATTCCTATAAGGACTTGTCACTTCTAAACCTATTTGTCCCATAACTTTCATGACCATAATGTTTTCACCTTCCCCTAAGTCAAGCATATAGTTGTTCAAGTGATTTTTGTTCATTTGCAAGGAAATCAAGAAAGGTGGGTGGTCATCATATTGTGGTGCAAAGTGATTATATTGCAACATTATGGGAGGGTCCACAGGTTCAACTTGTAGCTTGAAAAAATTATCTACTTTGCTTCTCATCGAAGGAATCTTAATGATCTCTGTTAGAGGTACAGACACATTTATCTTTGCTAAGACACCATTTATATCAATATTCAAGTCAATGCCACTAGTCTTTGGAAAAGTGGGACTAGGAGGAGGATAAGTTGTTGGTGGTGGAGAAGGCCTAGGTCGAAGGAACCTAGGATCACTGGAGGAGCTTAAGGTGCACCCTTTTTTCTTATGTACACTTGTAATTCCTTCCTCAGTTTCTCCCTTGATTCCTCATCCATATTATTTATGATCTTCATTATAGATCTCCTAGTTGCTTCTTTTTTTCCCTTCTCAAGTTGTTCTAGAATGATATTGAGGCACTCTTGGAGAGATATGGAAAATATAGTATTTATGGTATCAAATATGTTCATTTGATCGAGATCCCCATTACTCCTTGGGAACTCATGTTCCCAATGTGAATATCAGCAAGGCAGGCACCAAGGAGTCTCTTCTTGACTTACAACATTTGAAGGATATAGAGTGTTGGGTCCCTTTGTTCATTTGAATCCCTGGGTCTCCATGCTTTCCTAGGATTCAGAGGCTTCCCTTAAAATGAGGCTCGGTGACTTGTTGATGTGCCCTCTCCAAATTAGTGATTTTATTCATCATTAATGTTTGATTCTTGGTGAGGTCATTTATTTCTTCTTCAATCCTTTATGCCCATGGAGCGCTAATATCTTGAGTGGGATTATCATTGTGTAATGTCCTTGGTTTGGTATCGACCTTGGCTCTTGGGACATAGAAAGGTTCCACCTTGCAAGATGAAAGGTTAGCCTCAATTGTTGTATCCATCTCTTGGGATTCTTTGGTGGTATTTGGAGCCTTGTCCTTGAGAAAGTATCCAAAGTGTCTAGGGAAGGAATTCATGTAGAGGAAAAGAAGATAGTCCTTTCCAAGGTGAATTTTTCTAGGTATTTGTTGAAGCAACTTTTCAAACTTGGCATCAAATTCTTTGACAATTTCATTCTCCATTTTCTTCATTTCAGCAAGTCGCATCAATAACATGTTCATATCTTCCTTAACACCCCATATCTTAAGAAATATTTCCTCTAGTTGATCCACGGTCTTTGATGCAGGAGCATCCCTCACGCCAAGTGCAAGCCAACACGGAAGACAAAGGACAGCTAGGCGGACATAGCCAAATTTTTGAATTTTCCCTTGAAGTTGATGCGCCAAATATAAATGAGATAATTTAATGAAGGTGCCTTGGTATAATGTAATCAGACCTTGAGCGCCCTGCTCTCGTCTGAAGTAGATAGAGGAATTTATAGTAGTTAATGCAGGTAGATAGGATTTTTAATTCTAGATTAGACAGTTTTAGAAGAAAAGAGGGAAACATGATATAGAAACCCTCATTGTGCATTGTAACACAATTTTTTGAGCATAGAGAAGAGAAGCCGAGAGATGTGGAAGAACACCCATGGATAGAGCTTGAATTAATAGAAAAGATTGATTCAAATCCATGGTTTTGTGTTTGTTCTCTGTGTATGTGTGTTGATTGATATGCTCATGAGTATTTACTTCCTGTTATGCTGTGTATATGATTTCATATGTTGAGATTGAAGTCTGAAAGGAAGTAGAAGAAATGAGTTTCAATTGTTTCTCTATCTGAGCAAGGATTCCTGCAAGGAGTGTAGTTGAAGTCGCTTGCAAGGAGTGCATTGACAGAAGGCTCGGATAGTTTAACTCTTGTTCTCAAAAGTGAAATTGGATTATACGAGCCGTGTAAGGAGTGCGTAGGCTAAGGAAAGTCTCAGTTGTGAATCTGAGCGAAGTATTGAAGGACTACTGCTGCAGGTGTGCGCGGAGTCAAAAGAAATCAACACCTAGAGGTGTTTGAGAACTGCCACAAGGAGTGTGTGCAAGGACCCTCTTTGAGGTTGAAAGTGTGAGAAATATCAGGAGGGATAAGGCTTTCAAGTTCGGTGAAGAGAAGCACAAAGAGTCTGTGCCATGGAGTGTTTAAACAGGCACCGCAAAGTTATGCGCAGGAGGACCAGTTTTTACAGAGGAATACTGGGTTCACCCATAGAAGATATCCAAGAGGAAGAGATCGACGGTTATTATCTTGTGGAGAAGATTTGCAAAATCCCGTCAGCTGTTGGATCTACCAAAGAAGCGAGGAGGTTATGACCGCATTCGGAGTTCAATCCGTCAGCCGTCCAATCTGACCGGAGTTGCACAGGGTTTAACCCTCATGAGCAGAGTAGGAACCCTGAAAGGCATCGGGATATCGAGGCGTCGGGGTTCGGGAAATTGGGATTCACGAGAGCAGAAGGTCGGGAATTTCCATAGGAAGAATTCTGGGAAGATCTGGACCATCCATTTGTGGAGACGCGTGGTGGACATCAAAGTGTCGGGAGCCAGGAAATCAGAGTTCCTAAGGTCGTGAGAGTCGGGACATCAGAAGTCTTGAAATCCCAGTGAAGTCAGAGCCATCCATCTATTGAGACAGGTGGCAGGGACCAAGATTCCATTGGCATTTTAGAACTTCAGAAGAAAAGAATTCGAGACCTGTTGAATCTCGGAACAGAAAAAGGATCACAGTCGTAGGATCTCAGGGAGGACATGTTTCGTGTGGTCGTATAGATCGAGAATGTGGTCATCGGAGTTCAGGTAAGTGAATTTTCATGGTTTTGTAAAGTGACGAAACTCAAGGGTTGATCTGAACCGTCCATCACTTAGGACGTGTGTCAGAAATCTAAAGGGAGTCAGGAATCGGCATATCAGAGATCCTAAGGATAGGATACTCTTGCAACTTGGAATCGTGAAACACGATATCCCAACAGGCTAATGGAATAGTGTGGGGCCACAATGGAGTCAGTGACATGGACAGGCGACAACAATAGGAGTCATCGGGGAAAGTCCCGACATGGAAGCTGTCTATCGGTGTTTGGTTCATCAGGATATCAGGAATCCTGGTGACAAAGTGTTTATTCATTTTGGAATCACGAAGTCAGAAACCCCGACAGGGAGGAAGGTGCCACCGTGGGGCCAGTTGTCAGCAAACTGGAGAGTCAGGATTCGAGGAATCAGGAATCCCATGGGCAAGTGTTTTTCAGCATTTGAAAACCCATATCCCCGACGAGGGGTAAGACTGCGGTCACGGGGACAATGGTCATATGGGCTAGGAGCCTAGCCAAGAGAGCTAGCACGCAAAGAGCACGTCGAGATTCAAGGGATCGCGAATCCTAAGAATGGGTGTATTTTGACATCGAAAAGTCCGAAACCCTTATGGGAATATGATATGGTCATATAAGAGGAGGTCGCGTGGACTAAACGTAGGGCCTGAGGGATAAGGAAACAGAGGATCATATCGGGGATCGGGGATCGGTAAAACAAGTTGTTTGGACATTTCAAGTACCAAAATTCTGATAGGAGGAACCCCGATAAAAAATTAAAATGCCAGCATTGATTTCCCGATAGAAGAAGGGAAATCAATGCTGAAAATTTCCCGTGAGAGAGTGTTGTGGGTGAAAATTTCCCGATAGGGAAATAGGGGAACTTTTCAATTCTTCGGGCCAAGGAAGGAAGAAAGATCCTATCAGCGGACGTGACTAGCGGGCGCGCCTATGTCAAGTGGTACCAGAGCCTTGTTCTTGTCAGTATATTTCAGGCAGGAGGAAGCAGTAAGAGGTAAAGAGCACTCTGATATGCATCAAGTGGTATCAGAGCCTAGAAAAGATTCTTTTCTTTCTATAGCATAGAAAAAGGAGAATTCACCATGCCACCGAGAAGAAGAGATAGACAATCACCCGATCCAGAGGAGGAAAGAGAAATGCCCAGAGGAAGGGGTAGGCAAGTATAGAATCCAGAAGTGGACAGAGAACTGCATAACTTACGCGCTATGATTGTGGACATGGATATAAGACAAAGGCGCAAAGCTGATGAAGGAGATATCAGTGAGTCCTAAAATGAAGATGATGTTGGACATGGAGAAGAAGAAATCCCAACGGAAGATGCAAAAAATGAGCGCTTACTCAAAGCTGTTGCAAGAATGGGTGCAAAGGTGAAAATGAACATTCCAGTTTATGAGGGAAATCTGGATGTAGAAGAGCTTCTAGACTGGATTAGAGCTCTAGACACTTACTTCGACTATGAAGATGTTGAAGAAAACAATAAGGTCAGGCATGCCGTCACGAGATTAAAAGGACATGCAACCTTATGGTGGGATAAACTACAAGCTGAGAGGTGTTGCCAAGGCAAGCAGAAAATTAAGAGTTGGGACAAGATGATTGCAAAGATGAAGGCAAAATTTATTCCTAGGGACTATCAAATTTCTCTATTCAGGAGAATGCAAAACCTGAGACAAAAGCTGATGACAGTGAAGAAATATACTGAGGAATTTTACAAGTTGAATATCAGGGCAGGTCATCACGAAAGCAATGACAAGAAAGTGGCCAGGTATATGAATGGCTCGAGATATGAGATTCAGGATGAAATGAGTATGGAAACCATCTGAACGGTAGTGGATGCTTATCAAATGGCTTTGAAGGTAGAAGAGAAGCTGAGCTGAAAGCAGAGTCAAAGAGGTCGAGGTAGAAGTCAGCCCAGAGGCAAAGCAGTTGCCCAGGAAAGAACCCATAAGCCCAGGGACGACTGGAAGAAACCTCAGACTCAGATAGAGAGAGGTGGAAGTTCACAGTGAGGGAAATACATTGAGCAAAGAGAACAAAATACTGAGCAGAGAGGAGTATATGTTGATAATAATAGGTTTCCTCATACCAGAGGTAGAGGAAGAGGAAGAGGTGGAGTAATCACATGCTTCACATGTGGAAAAAATGGGCACAAGTCATTCGAGTGTCCAGAGAAAAAGAAATATGGAGGAGAAAATCACATCGTCGAGGCACAGAGGCGAGATGTTGAGGCGAAAGACGTTGAAGGCGGAATATCGCTGATGATGCGAAAAGTCCTTTTGACAACAGAGAAAGAAGTGGAAAGTTTAGTCCAAAGGACCAGACTTTTCAGAATGGCTTGCAAGAC
The DNA here is from genome assembly GCA_009831015.1 of Picea engelmannii. Classification (NCBI taxonomy): domain Eukaryota; kingdom Viridiplantae; phylum Streptophyta; class Pinopsida; order Pinales; family Pinaceae; genus Picea; species Picea engelmannii. The sequence continues at coordinate 515,268 of ML777498.1, forward strand.
CAAGGGTTGGGCCTGCAAGGTCATTGTGGACATCGGTAGCACTGATAATCTTGTTTCAACCGAGATGGTAGAAAGACTGGAGCTGGAGACGACTGATCATCCAAATCCATATAAAGTTTTGTGGCTACAAAAGGGACATCAGGTAAATGTCACCAAACAATGCTTAGTTGAATTTAAGATAGGAGGATATAATGATAAGATATTATGTGATGTTATTCCTATGGATGTTTGTCATATATTGCTGGGTAGACCATGGCAATATAATACAAATGTGATTCATGATGGGAGGATGAACACATACACCCTGGAGAAGAATGGGAGGACACACATGTTGCTTCCAATAAAGGATAAAGAAGTAAAACCGGAAGTAAGTAACACAATACTTCTCATGAGTGGGAAGGAGCTTCTTACCAAGGTTAATAAGAAGGAGGATCCACAATTCATTGTGGTCAGAAAACCAAAGATTGTTCTGACTAGAACAAGAGTGAACAATTTGCCAGGAGAAGTTCAGGAACTGCTGGAGGAGTTCACTGAGATAGTAGTGGACGAATTATCTCGTTCGTTGCCACCAATGAGAAGTGTGAGTCATCATATCAATCTCATACCAGGATCCAGTTTTCCAAACAAAGCCACATACAGATTGACGCCGCAGGAGAATGAAGAGGTCAAAAGACAAGTCCAGGAGTTGTTGGACAAAGGTTTGGTCAGGGAAAGCTTGAGTTTGTGTGCTGTTCCGATGGTACTCAGTCCGAAGAAAGAAGAAGGTTGGAGGATGTGCACTGATTCAAGAGCCATTAACAAGATAACCATCACGTACAGATTTCCATTACCAAGGATGGATGATTTAATGGATTTCTTAAGTGGAGCAATTTTTTTTTCAAATATTGATTTGAAGAGTGGATATCACCAGATTCGCATGAGAGAAGGTAATGAATGGAAAACAACATTCAAGACAAATGAAGGTTTGTATGAATGGCTTGTTATGCCGTTTGGCTTAACAAAATCTCCAAGAACCTTTATGAGGTTGATGAATGAAGTCCTGAAGGATTTTATCGGAAAATTTGTTATCGTATATCTGGATGATATACTGATTTTCAGTAAAACAGAGGCTGAACATCTGAAGCATTTGGCCATTGTGATGAAGAGATTACAATAGGAGAAGTTGTTGATAAACATAAAGAAGTCCTCGTTCATGAAGACAAAACTCATTTACTTGGGATTTGTTATTTCGGAAAATGAGTTGAGGATGGATCCAGATAAGGTGGAGGTAATCAAGAATTGGCCATCACCGAGGAACATATTTGAGGTGAGAAGTTTTCATGGGTTGGCTAGTTTCTACCGAAAATTCATTAGGGATTTCAGTGGAATTAGTACAACAATGATGGATACAATAAAGAAAATACATAAATCTTTTCACTGGACTGAAGAGGCTGAGAAGAGTTTCAATTTGTTGAAACAGAAGATTACGGAACAACCAATTTTGGTGTTGCTGGATTTTCAAAAGACATTTCAGGTAAAATGTGATGCAAGAGGGTTTGCAATAGGAGCAATCTTAAGTCAAGATGATAGACCAATTGCACATTTCAGCGAGAAGTTGAATGAAGCAAAGGTGAAGTATTCCAAATATGACAAGGAATTTTATGCCATCATCCAGGCATTGAAGAAATGGAGGCACTATTTGATTCCGAAGGAATTTGTTTTATATAGTGATAACCATGCATTGCAGTTTGTGACTCAACAGGAAAAGTTGAATCAGAGGCATGTTAAATGGGTTGAATACATGCAGAATTTCACTTTCGTGATAAAACATATTTCTGGTACTGCTAACAAAGTTGTTGATGCTTTGAGCAGGAAGTGTTTGTTGTTGCAGGAGTTCAAAGTCAAGACGTTAGGTTTTGATGATCTCAGAGACATGTACGCAGATGATCCAGACTTTAAGGAAGCGTATGAAGCAGTTGAGAATCTAGTTCTCAGAGATAGCAGCCAGTGGGCCGAGTACATGATCCAGGAAGGATTTCTATCCAGAGGCAATCAGTTGTGTATCCCAAATTGTTCCATGAGGGAGAATCTGCTAAAGGAAAAACATAGCGGAGGATTGGCCAGACACTTCGGTCATGATAAGACATTCGCGAAGCTGAGCGAGTCATAATTTTGGCCAGGGATGCGATTAGAGGTCAAGAGGTTTGTAGACAGATGCAGGATTTTCCAACATTCAAAGGGAAGGAAGTAGAATGCGGGTTTTTATCAACCATTGCCCATACTTGAGAAGATGTGGGATGAAATTAGCATGGATTTCGTATTGGGATTGCCAAGGATGCAAAGAGGATTTGATTTGATCTTTGTGGTAGTGGATATATTTTCCAAGATGACACATTTTGTCCCATGTCAGAAAACCAATGACGCGACGCACATCACGAATCTGTTTTTCAAAGAAGTCGTTCGATTTTACGATTTACCAAGGAATATTGTTTCAGACAGAGATACGAAGCTCTTAGGGCACTTTTGGAGGACATTATGGAAGAAGCTGGGGACTAACTTGTTGTTTAGTTCAGCTTATCATCCTCAGACAGATGGAGAGACAGAAGTGGTGAACAGAAGTCTGGGAGACTTGCTGAGGAGCCTGGTGGTGGAGCACCACAACAGTTGGGACAATACATTGCCGCAGGCAGAGTTTGCATATAACGAATCAGTGAATCGGAGCACAAGCCAGAGTCCATTCCAGATTGTATATGGCACACAGCCAAGAGGAGTTTCTAAATTGAGAGATTCGGAACAGACTGCTACTAGGAGCGCTAGTGCGGAAGAATTCGCGGAGGCGATGAAAGAACTTCATAGCAAGGTGAAGGAGCGACTGCAGAATTCAAGTCAGGAGTATAAGCGGAGAGCAGATCAGCATCGAAGACAACTTCAATTTGAGGTTGGTGACTTGATTCTAGTACACTTGAGAAGAGAAAGGTTCCCAAGAGGAACATACAATAAATTGAAAATGAAGAAGATCGGACAATGTAAGGTCTTGAAGAAAATTGGAGAGAATGCTTATGATATTGAATTACCCGATGGGATTGACATTTCTCCGATATTCAATGTCTCAGATTTATACCCATACAAAGATGGGGAAGCAGGAACAAGTGATGAATAGTCAGAGGTTCAGTGGCAGAAGCAGATGCCAGTTGCAGAGAAGCCACAGATGGAGCAGATACTGGATAAATGAATGGGTAAGAAGACCAGAAGGAAAGAATATTTTGAATATTTGGTCAAGTGGAAGGGCCATCCAATTGAAGATGCCAGCTGGGAAAATGAAGCAGAGATTCTGAAGCATGGACAGACCATGCAGGAGCTCATGGACAGGAGCCCATGAAAGATTTCAAGCAAGGGAGTATGATGCAGGAGCATCCCTCATGCCAAGCACGAGCCAACAAGGAAGACAAAGGACATCTGGGCGGACCCAGCCAATTTTTTTAATTTTCCCTTGAAGTTGATGCACCAAATATAAATGAGATCATTTAATGAAGGCACCTTGGTATAATGTAATTAGACCTTGAGCACCCCGCTCTCGTTTGAAGTAGATAGAGGCATTTATAGTAGTTAATGCAGGTAGATAGGATTTTTAATTCTAGATTAGACAGTCTTAGAAGAAAAGAGGGAAACGAGATATAGACACCCTCATTGTGCATTGTAACATAATTTTCTGAGCATAGAGAAGAGAAGCCGAGAGCCATGGAAGAACACCCATGTACAGAGCTTGAATTAATAGAAAAGATTGATTCAAATCCATGGTTTCATGTTTGTTCTCTGTGTATGTGTGTTTATTGATATGCTCATGAGTATTTACTTCCTGTCATGCTGTGTATATGATTTCATATGTTGAGATTGAAGTCTGAAAGGAAGTAGAAGAAATGAGTTTCAATTGTTTCTCTATCTAAGAAAGGATTTCTGCAAGGATTGCAGTTGAAGTCGTCCGCAAGGAGTGCGTTGACAGAAGGCTCAGATAATTTAACTCTTTTTCTCAGAAGTGAAATTGGGTTATACGAGCCGTGCAAGAAGTGCGCAGGCTAAGGAAAGTCTCAGTTGTGAATATGAGCGAAGTATTGAAGGACTGCTGCTGTAGGTGTGCACAGAGTCGAAAGAACTCAACACCTGGAGGTGTTTGAGAATTGCCGCAAGGAGTGCGTGCAAGGACCCTCTTTGAGGTTGAAAGTGTGAGAAAGCTTAGGAGGGATAAGGATTTCAAGTTCGGTGAAGAGAAGCACAAAGAGTCTATGATGTGGAGTGTTTGAACAGGCGCCGCAAAGTTACGCGCAGGAGGACCAGTTTTCACAGAGGAATACTGGGTTCACCCGTAGAAGACATCCAAGAGGAAGAGATCGACGATTAGGATCTTGCGGAGAAGATTTGAAAAATCTTGTCAGCCATTGGATCTACCGAAGAAGCGAGGAGGTTACGGTCATGTTTGAAGTTCAATCTCTAGGGGTCATGGGCCATTAGATCATTGATCAGTTACCCGTCAACCATCTGATCTGACCAGAGTTGCACAGGGTTTAACCCTCATGAGCAGAGTAAGAACCCCGAAAGGCGTCGGGATATCGAGGCGTCGGGGTTTGGGAAATCAGGATTCACGAGAGCAGAAGGTCGGGAATTTCCATAGGAAGAATTCCGGGAAGATTTGGACCGTCCATTTGTGGAGACGCGTGGCAGACATCAAAGTGTCGGGAGCCAAGAAATCAAAGTTCCTGAGGTCGTGAGAGTCCAGACATCAGAAGTCTCGAAATCCTGGTGAAGTCAAAGCCGTCCATCTGTTGGGATAGGTAGCAGGGACCGAGATTCCATCGACATTTCGGAACTTCAGAAGACAAGAATCTGAGACCTGTTGAATCCTGGAATGACGAAAGGATCACAGCCGTAGGATCTCAAGGAGGACACATGTCATGTGGTCGTATAGATCGGGAATGTGGTCATCGGAGTTCAGGTAAGTGAGTGCTCAGGGTTTTGTAAAGTGACAAAACCTGAGGGTTGATTTGAACCATCCATCACTTAGGACACGTGTCAGAAATCCGAAGGGAGTCGGGAATTGACGTATCGGAGATCCTGAGGATAGGATACTCTTGCAACTTGAAATCGCGAAACGCGATATCCCGACTGGCTAAGGGAATAGTGTGGGGCCATAATGGAGTCGGTGATGTGGACAGGAGGTAGCAATGGGAGTCATTGGGGAAAGTCCCGACAAGGAAGCCTCTTATTGGTGTTTGGTTCATCGGGATATCGGGGATCCTGGTGACAAAGTGTTTATGCATTTTGGAATCACGAAGTCAGAAACCCCGACAAGGAGGAAGGTGCCACCGTGGGGCCAGCTGTCAGCAAACCGGAGAGTTGATATTCGAGGAATTGGGAATCCTGTGGGCAAGTTTTTTTCATCATTTGAAAACCCGTAGCCCCGACAAGGGATAAGACTGCAATCACGGGGACAACGGTCATATGGGCCAGGAGCCTAGCCAAGAGAGCTAGCACGCAAAGAGCGCGTCGGGATTCGAGGGATTGCGAATCCTGAGGATGGGTGTATTTTGACATCGAAAAGTCAGAAACCCTGATGGGAATATGAATACAGTCATATAATAGGAGGTCGCATGGACTAAATGCAGGCCCTGAGGGCTGAGGCAACAGAACAACATATTGGGGATCGGGGATCGGTAAAACAAGTTGTTTGGACATTTCAAGTACCAAAATTCCGATAGGAGGAACCCCGATAACAAAGTAAAAGGATAGCATTGATTTCCCGATAGAAGAAGGGGAGATCACGTGAGAGAGTGTTGTGGGTGAAAATTTCCTGATAGGGAAATAGAGGAACTTTTCAGTTCTTCGGGCCGAGGAAGGAAGAAAGATCCTGTGAGCGGACGTGCCTAGCGGGCGCGCCTGCGTTAGTATTGATCCTTTTGTTGGGGAGACCATTGTACCTCCTTATAGAATCATTAGTAAAGGTGGATGAGAAGAGTTTCATCACTAAATTCTCAACGTTGTCAATTACAAGAATAAGTTCAAAGAAGGTCCAAAAGTTACTCATATGTTCTTCGGTAGTAGTCACATCATTACCAGAAAAATTGGGCAACAATTTTTCATACTTGGGAGGAACTTGTTGAGGGTATATTGGGATAGCACACATGTCTAAAGGCTTGAATTAGTTGGACACCCATTTCTTTTGAGCCATTGTAGGAAAAGGAGGGTTTCCACTGAACAAGGAATTTACCACAGGTGAGTTGTGAGGAATCCTTCTCTTGTAGGGATTAGGAGGGTTAGTGTACATTTTTTAGCTTTGTGGAGTTGCCAAATGATCCCTCTAAGATCATCAAAGGAAGGTGAGGGAACTACCCTCAGTGTACTCGCCAAGTAAAATTGCAAGACAAGGGATTTGGGGAAATTTTACCAAAGATATGTCATTGAGTAGAATGACTCAATCCTCCTCGACAATAGTGCCAAAATGTTTTCGTGTGATTTGTACTTGTGCAAATCCCACCACAAGATCCCCAAATCTTGCGTAACTATGGAAGAATCTACCACTATCAACTTAGTAGGGACCTCCATCGTTTAAGTGATGGAAAAGGTCCACCATAAGGGATGCTTCCCTGCTGACCTCAAGGGATCAAAGTAGAAATTTTAGTAGCCAAGCCTACCGCCCTCTCTCTTGATCACCGAATGATGGTCTAGGTAAAAGGATAGAAGAGGTTTTGAAGGTTGATTTGGTACCTTCCTGGACCAAGAACACTTTACAACACACACACACACACACACACACACACACACACACACACACACACACACACACACACACATAATGATTTCCAACTTCAATTATGCAATAAGCACCTCTTTTAGACACTAGACAAGATAAATTGTTTTTGTTGTTGCAAATTGTAGCAGTAAACTAGTCTTATAAAAACACTAACTAATTTGTAACAACAACAATAAATTATATTTAGAAATACCACAATTCACCATGAAATTCAAGCATATATCCAATAGAACATTATCCAATTGTTGAAGGTAAATTGTGAATGATTTAAGGCACCAATAGACAAGTGTATGCAAAAAATAAATGCAATTTAGATGGCTATAAAAAACTCTTTATAAAAACAACAATATATTCAATGAGTTTTCTAATGATAGGGTTAGTAAAGTTAGTAGAGAGCTTTAGAGTGTTGATAGAATGAGTACAACAATCAATTCACCATAATAATTCTTTGAAACCAGTGCCTTTGAGGGTTATAGAGTCTTATAACAACAAATGCAACTAAGATTGAATATTGATCTAGTTGCAACCAAGAGGTAGGATTAAAAACCTAATGGGCAAGCACATTTGGGCCTTAGTTTTTGAATCTTGAGGAGAATAAATTCTAAGGTACAAGAACTTTTGGGCCCTAGAAGTTGTTCCTCCCTTCTTGTAGCTTCAACTAGGTCAAGATTAAAAGTCTAGTGATAAAATTCTAAAATGTTACCACTTTAGGGATTTACGGTTCTAACCCTAGAAAGGATAATTAACCAATTTAGGACAAAAATTACCTTGTGATAGGAAGAAGTATTGGTTGATCCAGGTGCATATTGGTGGCCACCCACATATTCCAAATTCCAAGTGGCTCACTTGACAGTTTTCAGCTCAACATGTTTCTTTGTAATTGGGGAATTTCTTTGTAGTTGTGGGTTCTGCACTTACGTGGCTATCCTAAATCCTTACACAACATCCAGGTGGATAGTGGTGGTCACCCACCTATTCCAACTGGCTTATTTTGGAAGTTTCCATGTCAGTACATCTTTTTGTACTTCGAGGTCCATTTTGGGTCTCTAAATAATGTTTTCTTGGCTTGCCACAGTCAAACTTTAGACAGTGTCAAATTTTCATGGAATATTGTGTATTTCTCGAAAATACCTTTCCAACAATCTATCACATGCCTAAAATAGAGATTGTATGTAAAAGTTATGACCCCGTGAATTTAATGTACTAACTTACCCCAACGGGGCCCATGTGACTTTTGGCGCTTCATCTCCTAGTGTTAGGTTTTTGGATGTCTATGGTCTTGGAATTCATGTTTACATAAAAAGGCCTTCAGAGCCTCATTGTAATCATATTTTTGTGAATGAGTGTATCTGTCACATCTCTTCTCAGAGATAAAGCTGCCACCATTCTAGTGAGTCTTGCACTTTGTATTTTTATAGTCTTTGTACATTTCTTTCATTAATAGAAATCATGTATTGTTGTATTTCTCTGTTTCTGGCAATTTTTATGTGTATTTCATTGTAATATCTCTTCTTTCATTTCGTTTCGAAAGTAATCTGGATCAGTGGTATCAAAGGAGGCTTCTCTTCATCATTTTTCAGTGCATATCCTTGACGAGGTCTGAGTATAGCAAGTTGGGTCTCGAGCTTGTCTCTCTTGAGAAAAATCACTCTCGCATGCACAAGAAACCCTCGATGGAGGAAGAAAAGAAAAATGGTGGACCAAAAGATTCTATTAACATGTTGCTTGAGCAAGCTCTCACGTGAGAGAGGGACGAAATGATGGAGAATTTTTCCCACATCCTTCAATGCCTGCCGATAGCAATATGCACATCTTCATCAAACGAACACTTTGGAGAAACTTCTCCATTAAAGGTACAAGTTGATTTTGATATTTCCGTATTGGAAGGTCAGATAGATGCAGATTCCTTAGAAAATGGTTAAATCTACTAGAAGGTTATTTATATGTTCACAATTTCTTTGACAGGGAGAAGATCACCTTCGCACTCCTTAAGGCTCTCCCCCATGTCAAACATTGGTGGGAAACTTACTGGGAGCATAGTTCCACAGAGGAATCTGAAATATTTGGGGTTTATCCTACTTGGGATTTTTTTGTGGATGCAATCAAGGAACAATACTACCCTGTTGATAACTATTAAGAGAAGTACAAGAGATGGACCACACTACGGCAAGAGAAGAGCCAAACAATGTTAGAGTTCACAAATACTTTCCATACCTTGCGCACCAAGCTTTGTATCAAATACTCCGAGCAACATCTGGTTTTTAAATACCATGGGGATCTACATAGGTACATCCAAACTGAAATGGATTTTCTAAATATATCATCATTGGGAGATGCCTATCAATATGTTGTCAAAATCGAGAATAAATTTAGGCACCAAAACAAATGGGAGTTTGGGTCTTCACATCCACAACAACCAAAGTATGGTAAAGATGACCCTAACCAACAACCTCTAAACAACCAGTCCAAAACACATGAAAAGAAGGGTAAAGGGAAGACGAAGAATGACACTGGGAAGTGGTACGAATTCCATAAAAACCCCTTGAACAACACCGATGAATGTCGCTCGAAACAATCATTGGTGGTCGAGGTCAAAGACAAGGTGTAGTGTCCCCAAGGCCGAGCCCCGATGCAAACTATGATCTGAAAGAGATTGTAAATATGTGTTATAGGGTGGTGAACCAAGTTTTGTACAAGCCAGTAGGCTTATGTGTTTGTTAGGCCAGGGAGCCTAAGTGTTGAAGGCCAGGAGCCTGCTGATGTACTTGTATGTATGTAGATCAATTAATAAAATATAAACACCGCCAGTGCAGACCGACCACGATGAATGAGTGAAGGGGGACTGAGCGTCCACAGAGTGAGCAAGGAACTAGGGGCTGGAAGGTGGGAAAAGGGGCTGAGTGATGAGCCTAGGGGCTAAGCCTAGGGGGCTTAAGCCTGGGGAATAATATTTTAATATTATTTTAAAAAGAGACATGTGCATTTTTGTTTATCCTAAGTTCCTGGCAAGGGAGGGAACGTGCAAAGGGGTTGTACGCTGTGGTATGCATGCAGTTCCCAGGGTGACAAGTGTCAACCCTGGTGCATGCAAATATAATCAACAAGATGAACCGTGGGAGGGGATATTCCTCCATTTTGACCCAAACCTCTAAGCGTGAAACCGGGAGGACCTCTGCCAGAATACCCAGGGTCATCTCTGAAGCCGTAAAGCCTGTGTTTGTTCTGCAAAAATACGTGTACGCCCTCTGTTCTGGGAGCCAAGAAGATTGTGTTTTTCTGAGAATCCAGTTGAATCTTTACCCATTCGAACCAGAGAGTCTGTGTAATTTACTGCATGGATTGTGGTCACGCATTTCCAGAACCATCACCGTGAGATCATCCTGTGATTGCTGAACCGGTTTGGGGAAGCCTTGTTTGTGTTCCCCATGGGTTGTTGTGACCACGCAGTACTGGACTGCATGAGGCTTGTTGGCCTATGAGTGACTCTTCCAGGTGAGAGAGTGTGCAGAGGGAGAAGAGAACTCCTGGAAGGAACCCTGTAGCTACCATAGAGCCCGGAGACTTCCGGTCCGGTCTGTTCCTGTAACCCAAGGTAAGGGAGACTGGCAGCCGAAGGACTGTCTAGGTGACAGAGAAGGTGCACTCTCCTGGGGTGGAACAGGCATGTGGGGAATGAGGGTCTATGGGCATTGAGCGTGGGATATTCTTGGGAGAGCTTTCTTGGTGATGATTGTGTATACCTGAATTCCCTGTAACCTCAGCCTAGCCTAGGATTCCTTGCCTTGGGGTGGAGCTTGGTCCCAGCTTGGGGGTGACCCACTATTGAGTTGATGAACAGTGTGGTCTAAGGCTGGGAGGTTCGTGGAAGGCCTGCACTTGGTTGGTGAATTCTACAGCTATTCAAAGATAAGTATCTGAATTATGTTTTTATCACATTTGGCATGACTGTGCTGTTTATGTATCATGTTTTCCACTGTGTAAATGAGTTACTGTTGACTGTTATGGCTTGTTTAATTGTAGCAGTAACTTATATTTTTTACTGTAAGAATTAAGTGTGTTTAATTGTGTTAAATGCATGTGGTTATAATTTCTGTATGAATTATGTAAACATTCATGTATAGAATGGTAACTGAGAGGTTGAAAACCTTGGTAGTGAGAAGGTACACTACAAAGTGGTATCAGAGCGAAGGTTTTGACACTAAGCCTAGATGGGCCAGTGGATCGGTCTTTGGACTGAGGATGTGAGGGGAAATTGAGTCGGGAAGACCAATTTCGGACCCTAGTATGGCCCAGAGTGTATAGGAGTTACTTAACTGTGCCTATAAGCTCAGGAGGTTTAGCGGTGCTGTGAAACCGTAGTTGGTATGGTCTATGACCACAAGGAGACAGGTCTCTACATCAGTGGTGTTAGAACCATAGGATCTGTTCGGAGGGGAAGGAGAACCCTTGTAACTGTCAGATTTAGAGAATGTGCACAAGGTTTAAAGCCTTTGGATACTGCACAGGAGTTTAAACTCGGGAGGATCATGAGTCGTAAGATCACTTTGGACTTAACCATCAACCGTTCGAGTTGACAGAAGTTGCATAGGGTTTAAGTCCTCATGGGTAGAGGAGAAGTCCCAGAGAGGTGTCGGGATATTGGAGTAATCAGGGTTTTAGAATTCAAGAGAACCGAGACCTTGTGAGTCTCGAAACACCGAAGAAATCATAGCCGTAGGATCTCAAGGAGGACATGTGTCAGAATCCTGGAGAGAGTCGAAAATCAGAGAATCGGAGTTCTCAAGCACATAGGGATCTCGTCACACGGAACCGTGATCCAAGATTTCGCGACAAGATCTGGACCGTTCATATTAGGGAACACGTGGCAGAGATCTACCATCAGGGAAATTCCCGACAAGGAGTAAGTCCATCGGTGTTAGAAGTTCATCGGGAAATCGGGAACCCCGGTAATAGTGATTCATACACTTTGAAACTCCGAACCCCGAAACCCCGATGAGCGGTTGATTACGGTCACGGGGTAGAGGTCACATGGACCTGGGCTTAACCGCGAAGGGTTAAAGAAAAAGGCACGTCGGCATATCAGGAATCGGGACATCAGGGATCCCGTGAGCATATGAGCATTAACATTGAAACTGCCGAAACCCGATGGGGTAAGGTGGAGGTCATATAGTATGGTCATGTGGACCAGAGGCTGAGCCAGAAGAGCTAGCCAGTGTAAAAGTACATCGAGAATCGAAGGATCGAAGGTTGTGAATACATGTGCATCGCGACATCACAAATCCCGAAACCCCGATAGGAGGATTGATCACGGTCATGGGCAGTGGTCGTGTGGTGAGGGTATAGCCTGGAGAGCTAGCATGGACGTAGTCCATCGGAAATCGAAAAATCGAGGATTCCTATGTCAAGAGTTTTGGCACATTTTGATTCGTGAAACCCCGAAACCCAATAAGGGAAAGGGCCGAGGTCACGAGTCAGCGGTCACATGGTGTAGAGCCCATAGCAGGGGCTAACGCGTAAAGGTAGCGCATCGAAAATTGGAAATCGGGGATTCAACCCACTAGAACACTGTTGATTTCAAAATCCGGATAGAGGTAACCCCGATAGAAGGTAGGGATACCTCGAAGAGTTCCTGTGGGAGGAAAATTTCCCGATAGGAAATAGGAGAATTTCAAGAAACCCGAAAAACACAGAGCTAGACAGAGCTCAGAAAAATTGTGAAGTTGAAATGTCTTTGTTCTTGTTTGTATTAGTTATAAACGTTGTGGATTATTCATGAAGTTTAATGGCCTGAAAATTTTGAATTGGATTGCACAGTGCATGTTCATAATACAACAGAGGCCAAAACTCTAGTTAATCAACGCCGAGTATGGAGTGGGGAAGAGTGCAAATTACCCCTGAAATGGAAGACGAACGGGAAGGAAAGGATGTTAGCCTAGGAGTCGAAGGATCGAACTCTAATGGGCATGGAAAAGAGATGGATAAGGAAGGACATATGATGAAAATCATTGAAGGGCTACAAAGAGATGCCCAGGCTCGCCTAGCTGATAGCCAAAAGCTCATGAAAATCCGGGATCGATAGGGTGAATTCAATTTAAAAATGTTGAAGAGCCTGGAAAGAATAGAAAAGAAATTGGAAAAGGGGAGTGACACAAGAAGATCAAGAAGTGTCAAAAACCCTGAGGAGAAAAGGAGATCGAGGAGTGGTAGCCGACATCACAGTCGCTCCCAAAAACATTCGGACAGGGAGACACACAGCAGTTTGAGCCCATCCCCTACTCGAAAACATCGAAAATCTAGAAAAGAGTAATTGAAAGGAGAGATGAATAAAATTAAACATCCAACATTCGATGGAGAACATAAGAAGGAGGAAGATGTCGAGACCTGGTTGCTTGGCATGAAGAAATATTTCCAATTGCAGAATTATTCTGCCCGTGCAGAAGGTAGAATTGCAATGTACCATCTGAAAGGAAAAGCGTCCATGTGGTGGGATCAGTTTGTGCAAGTGCAGCACATCAGAGAGAAAGAGGTAACGTGGAAGGAATTTAAGAAGTATTTCGAGAAGAAATACCTGACTAAAAGATACTATGACAGAAAGATGAAGGAGTTCTTCGAACTCAAGTTGGGCAGTATGACCATTGATGAGTATGAACAAAGTTTTCTGGAACTGCTGAAGTATGTCCCATTCATCAAGGACGAGGCTTTCAAAATTCAGAGGTATCTGAGTGGACTACCACCTTCCATTGGTGACAAGATTCAATACGATGATCCTAAGACCATGGAAGAAACCATAAGAAGGGAGAAATGCCTATATGAACAACAAAGAGAAAAGCCTACCTTTCAGAAAGCTTGGGATAACCAGAAGAGGTTTAAGAAAGAACAGAGGCAGAAGGGAAGCAAGCCTTCCTTTTTCAGAAACAATCCTTGGGGACAGTCATCTTTTAAAGAGTTGAGGAAAGTTGAAGGGAGTGAATAGATGCCAAGAACTCCACCCATGGAGTGTTGGGGCTGTAAAGGGAATCATAGGTACAAGGACTACCCCCATAGAAAAGACAAAGCAAGAACTATCCATACTGTTCAGCAAGCTGAAACGGTGGAGGATATGGGCAGCAGAATGCCGAGGATCTACACAGCCCTGGACAACAAGCAAGCAGAATTTCAATCGCACATGATTGAAGTGGAAGGTATGATCAACAACCGACCACTTGTTATTTTGATTGATTCAGGGGCTAGCCATAGTTATGTAGATCCTAGAGTGGTGGAAAGTTTGCACCTAACTAAGAGCAAACATGAGAAGTCTTGGTTAGTGCAGTTAGCCACAGGGACCAAGATGAAGGTCACTGAATTGGTTAAGTCCTGTTCAGTGGACATGAAAGGAATGAGCACTAAGGCTGAATTGAACATTCTGCCTTTAGGCTCATATGATTGCTTAATTGGGATGGACTGGTTGGACCAGCACCATTCCCTTCTGGATTTTAGAAACAAGAGGTTCACATGCCTGAACTAAGAGGGAATTCAGGTAACAGTCCAAGGAATTCCCAGATCCGTGGCTGTTAGAGAAATCTCAGCTATGCAGCTGAAAAATGTTACCGGAAAGGCTGTCAATTATTTGCAGCCTGGGTGGAAGAAGTATTCCAAAATGTGGTCTCGAATCTGGAAGACCACAGGGTGCTCAAAGAGTTTGAGGACGTGTTTCAGGAGGTGCCTGGACTACGTTCAAAGAGGGACATCGATTTTTCTATAAATCTAATGCCTGGAGCAGCTCCAGTTTCGAAAGCTCCTTATAGAATGAGCACACCAGAGCTGAAAGAGTTGCAATTGCAGCTCGAAGAGCTATTAAAGAAAGGCTACATTTGTCCCAGCATGTCACCATGGGGATCCCTAGTCCTATTCGTGAAGAAGAAAGATGGGACGATGAGGGTGTGCATTGACTTTAGACAGTTGAATAAAGTCATTGTCAAGAACAAGTATCCTTTGCCAAGGATTGATGATCTTTTTGATCAGTTAAAGGATGCGAAAGTATTTTTGAAAATAGATCTTCGATCTGGATATCATCAAGTGAGGATAAAAGATGAAGACATCAACAAGACCACCTTCAGAACAAGGTACGGTCATTATGAGTTCACTGTGGTGCCGTTTGGACTGTCCAACGCACCTGCTGTCTTCATGTGCTTAATGAATGGAGTGTTCAGAAATTATTTGGATAAGTTCGTCATAGTCTTCTTGGACGATATCTTGGTGTACTCCAAGACAGAGGAAGAACACGAACAACATCTTAGAATGGTGCTGCAGGTGTTGAGAGAACACCAGCTTTATGCAAAACTGAGCAAGTGCTCATTTTACCAAAATCATATCCATTATCTGGGACACATTATTTCTGAAGAGGGGATCGTTGTGGATCCTGAGAAGGTACAAGCCATTCAAGAGTGGCCAGCACCAAGAAATGTGACAGAAGTTAGATCCTTTATGGGTCTGGAAAGTTATTATAGGAGGTTCATAGCCGGATTTTCAAGGATAACTCATGCTATCACTTCCTTGCAAAGGAAGGAGAAGAAGTTCCAGTGGGCTGAACAATGTGACAACAGCTTCCAACAATTGAAGCAGCTGCTCACTAGTGCTCCAATCCTAAAGATTGTTGATCCAAGTAAGGATTATGTAGTGTGCATGGATGCGTGTAAGGAAGGGTTGGGAGGAGTTCTCAGCCAAGAAGGATTTGTAGTTTTCTATGAATCCTGAAAGCTGAAAGAGCATGAAAAGAATTATGCCACTCATGATTTAGAGCCGGCAGCAGCTGTCCATGCCTTGAGGAAATGGAGACATTACCTCATGGGCAAGAAATTCGAGTTGAGAAGAGACCATAACGGTCTGAAGTATTTATTTGATCAGCCAACTTTAAATGCCAGGAAAATCAGATGGCTAGAATTTCTGTGCGAATATGACTTTGATATCAGGCATATCAAAGGGAAGGACAATAAAGTGGCTGATGCACTCAGCAGAAAAGTGCACGAATTACATGCTACAACCATTAGTATGTACATAACTGAGTTGAAAGACATAATTCTTGAAGCTGCAAATGCTGATTTGCAGTACAAAAGACTTGTAGCAAAGCTACATCAGCATGAGAAGCCACAAACCAAGGAAAGTTATACCTTGGGAACTGATAGTTTACTTCTGTATAAAAACAGAGTGTATGTACCTAATGATAGAGAATTGAATCTGGAAATTCTAAAAGAAATGCATAATGTGACTTATGCTGGTCATCCTGGATATCAAAAGATTGTGGCAGCAGTCAAAAGCCATTATTTTTGGCCAGGTTTGAAGAAAGAAATTGTTGAATACATCACCAGATGTATGGAATGCTAGAAGGTCAAGGCTGAGCACAGACACCCAGCAGGGTTGTTGCAGCCTTTACCGATTCCTGAGTGGAAATGGGAGGTGGTAACAATGGATTTTATCATAGGATTGCCCAGAACAAGCAAGCAACATGATTCAATCATGGTGGTGGTGGACAAGCTTACTATAGCTACCCATTTTATCCCACTGAAAACCACCCACAGAGCAGCAGATGTTGCTGATATCTTTTTAAAACAAGTTGCACGCTTGCATGGAATTCCTAAGACAATTGTGTCTGATAGGGACCCGAAATTCACTTTGAATTTCTGGAGAGGAATGTTCAAAGGATTCAGAACGAATCTGAACTTTAGTACAACATATCATCTCGAGTCTGATGGATAGACGGAGAGAGTAAACAGAGTAATAGAAGACATGCTGAGAATGTATGTGATGGATAAACCATCAAGGTGGGAAGACTACCTGCATCTGGTAGAATTCGCTTACAATAATGGGTACCATGCATCTATGAAGATGAGCCCATTCGAAGCACTTTATGGAAGAAAGTGCAACACTCCAGTGAGCTGGGATAATCCAGCTGACAGAACAGTAGTTGGACCTGAACTACTCAAAGAGATGGAAGATCAGATGATAAAAATCAAACAGAATCTGAAAGCTACCTAGGATAGGCAGAAAAGTTACGCTGATAGTAACAGAACCCATAAAGAATTCAAAGTGGGTGACCATGTTTTCTTGAAAGTGAAAACTAACAGGAGTTCCCTGAAATTGGGAAGTTGCGCCAAGTTGGTAGCAAGATTTTGTGGGCCATTTGAGATCCTGGAAAGGATTGGGCCAGTTGCATACATGCTTGCATTACCTACATCTATGACTGTACATAATGTGTGTTCATGTTTCACTGCTTAAGAAATATGTACCTGATGCTAATCATGTTATCGATTGGACTGTGATTCAGGTGGAACTAGAAGGTGTCCTGTAGGTGCATCCTGTGCGCATATTGGACAGGAAAAACAAGCAGCTCCAGAATCGAGCTATAGAGCTTGTAAAGGTCCAGTGGACCTGGTACGGTCCTGAGGATGCGACATGGGAGCATAAAAAAGTTATGCGGGCAGAGCACCCGCATCTTTTTGAAAATTTTGAAGGGCATGCAGATGTTGTGTAAAACTGCACTGAGAACAGTGCAAAAATAAGGGGAGGGGGATTGTAGTGTCCCCAAGGCCGAGCCTCGATGAAAACTATGATCTGAAAGAGATTGTAAATATGTGTTATAGGCTGATGAGCCAAGTTTTTTACAAGCCAGTAGGCTTATGTGTTTGTTAGGCCAGGGAGCCTAAGTGTTGACGGCCAGGAGCCTACTGATGTACTTGTATGTATGCAGATCAATTAATAAAATATAAACACCGCCAGTGCAGACCGACCACGATGAATGAGTGAAGGGGGACTGAGCGTCCACAGGGTGGGAAAGGAACTAGGGGCTGGAAGGTGGGAAAAGGTGTTGAGTAATGAGCCTAGGGGGCTTAAGCCTGGGGAATAATATTTTAATATTATTTTTAAAAAGAGACATGTACATTTTTGTTTATCCTAAGTTCCTAGCAAGGGAGGGAATGTGCAAAGGGGATGTACACTGTGGTGTGCATGAAGTTCCCAGGGTGACAAGTGTCAACCTTGGTGCATGCAAATATAATCGCCAAGATGAACCGTGGGAGAGGATCTTCCTCCATTCTGACCCAAACCTTTGAGCGTGAAACCGGGAGGACCTCTGCCAGAATACTCGGGGTCATCTCTGAAGCCGTAAAGCCTGTGTTTGTTCTGCAAAAATACGTGTACGCCCTCTGTTCTGGGAGCCGAGAAGATTGTGTCCGTCTGAGAAGCCAGTTGACTCTTTACCCGTTCGAACCAGGGAGTCTGTGTAATTTCCTGCGTGGATTGTGGTCAGGCATTTCCAGAACCATCACCATGAGATCATCCTGTGATTGCTGAACCGGTTTGGGGAAGCCTTGTCTATGTTCCCTGTGGGTTGTTGTGACCACGCAGTACTGGACTGTGTGAGGCTTGTTGGCCTGTGAGCGACTCCTCCAGGTGAGAGAGTGTGAAGAGGGAGAAGAGAACTCCTGGAAGGAACCCTGTAGCTGCCATAGATCCCGGAGACTTTCGGTTCGGTCTGTTCCTGTAACCCAACGTAAGGGAGACTGGCAGCTAAAGGACTGTCTAGGTGACAGAGAAGGTGCACTCTCCTGGGGTGGAACAGGCATGTGGGAAATGAGGGTTTGTGGGCAGTGAGTGTGGGAGATTCCTGGGAGAGCTTTCTTCCTGATGATTCTGTATGCCTGAATTCCCTGTAACCTCAGCCTAGCCTAGGATTCCTTGCCTTGGGGCGGAGCTCAGTCCCAGCTCGGGGGTGACCCACTGTTGAGTTGATGAACAGTGTGGTCTAAGGCTGGGAGGTTCGTGGAAGGCTTTCACTTGGTTGGTGAATTCTACAGCTGTTCAAAAATAAGTATCTGAATTATGTTTTTATCACATTTGGCATGACTGTGCTGTTTATGTATCATGTTTTCCACTATGTAAATGAGTTATTGTTGACTGCTATGGCTTGTTTAATTGTAGCAGTAACTTATATATTTTACTCTGAGAATTAAGTGTGTTTAATTGTGTTAAATGCATGTGGTTATCATTTCTGTATGAATTATGTAAACATTCATGTATAGAATGGTAACTGAGAGGTTGAAAACCTCGGTAGTGAGAAGGTACACTACATAAGGAGCCAAACCTTGATTCAGAATTTGATCTAGAAATTATTGAAAAAAGACAGATCATCGACATAGACTCCACTGTTACCGTCGCGACTGCAACAATTCAACTAAAATAACCAATAGATCTTGAAGAGGGGGAGAGCCTCTTCCATTCACATATGTGGGTGAAGGGGACCCCGTTGCATTTCATTGTTGATAGTGGCATCTAGAAGAATATCATCTTAGCTGAGGTCGTTAAATAGTTGAGGCTTTCGACAACACCACACCCACAACTGTACAACATCGGGTGGCTTCACCAGGGACGATATCTCTATGTCAGCCAACAGTGTCGCATGTTCTATGGCATCCAACCCTTCAAGGATGAGGTAGTGTGTGATGTTTCCCCTCTTGATGTCTATGATGTTTTTTTGGGCCAACCATATATGTGGAAACGCCATGTTGTTTATGAGTCTTGATCCTATAGTGTCATTATTACTCTGGAGGGTCATCTCTACAGGATACCAGAGGTAGTTTCGACTATTTTTCCACCAAACCAGTGTCGCAAGGTAATCTCTCATACTGGAAAATCCATCCTCTTCATAGTTTATTCAAAATATGCACAGAAGGCCACTACAATCATTGCAGCTTCAACACCTTCTATCCAACAGAAGTAGATTGCAGAAATTGTTTCTTCACCTACGATGGTGCCTACACAATTCCCCATCGATTCCAGAGACAATAGGTTGGTGGAATAGATTCAACCCCTCCAGCAACAGGTTCTTGACAGCCTTCCATAGACCAAGCAACACAACTTCTCCAACAAGGCACGCACCTCACCGAGATTCAGATTCAAAAAATGTTTTCCCCTCTTCACTAGGAACTCAATGCAATGTAGACAATTTATTCCTAAGGGGGGAGGATTGATCCAGATGGATATTGGTGGCCACCCACCTATTCCAAATTCCAACTGGCTCACCTTGACAATTTTCAGTTCAACACGTTTCTCTGTAATGGGGACATTTATTTGTAATTGTGGGTTCTGCACTTACAGGGTTGTCCTGAAGCCCTACACAACATCCATTTGGATATTGGTGGCTGCCCACCTATTCCAACTGGCTTATTTTGGAATTTTTCATGTCAGTACATCTTTATGTACTTCCAGGGTTGTTTTGGGGCTCTAAACAATGTTTTTTTGGCTTTCCACACTCAAACTGTAGACGTTGTCAAAGTTTGATGGAATAATGCATAGTTCTCAAAAGTACCTTTCCAATGGACTATCACAGACCTAAAACAGAGATCGTATGCAAAATTTACAACCTTGGGAAGTTAATGTACTAACTTACCCCAACGGGGGGGCCCACATGACTTTTGGCACTTCATCTCCTAGGGTTAGGTTTTTGTATGTCTAGGGTTTTGGCATTCATGTTTATCGTAAAAATGCCTTCAAAGCCTCATTGTAATCATTTTCTTGCGAATGAGCATAGTCGTCACATTTATTCTTAGAGATAAAGCTACCACCATTCTAGTGAGTCTTGCACTCTGTATTTTTATAGACTTTGTACATTTCTTTCATTAATAGAAATAATGTATTGTTGTATTTCTCTGTTTTAGGAAATTTTTATATGTATTTTGTTGTAATGTCTTTGCTTTCATTTTGTTCCGAAAATAATTCGGATCACTTGTGTTCCTCTCTTAGGGTTTCACCAAGAAAGACATATAGCATAAAATAGAAAATTTACCATGAAATATTAATAGCACAAGAATAAATTGTAGAAAATTCACTTACTTCATCCAAGATACCATGAGATAAAACCCTAATTGCAGAAATTTCCATAAAAAATTAGAAAATACATCGACAAGAGACCTCTCCAAGACAAGCGCATGAGTTGAGAAGATCTAGTAACTGTTAGGACCACATATTGTACCCTTTTTGCCCATACTTTTTGCCATTGTTATACCCTTCATCAACTGTATTTAGACTTATACTATCATTCCACCTGATCATTCCAAGGTACACAACGTCCTTTCTCATTA
This sequence comes from Picea engelmannii, assembly GCA_009831015.1. Lineage (NCBI taxonomy): Eukaryota > Viridiplantae > Streptophyta > Pinopsida > Pinales > Pinaceae > Picea > Picea engelmannii. Next base: position 536,160 of record ML777498.1, read on the forward strand.
CTACATGTTTAATTTGTTTTGCATAATACTTTACATTACTTTTCGACCTAACCATTGATTAGAAGTGCATAAGTGTCCATATTTGCAGAATAATATTCAAGGCCGATGCTGAAACACAGAACTATCCAAAGGCGCTGTTGAACCGATGTTGAAACACGGAAGCTGCTACACAATCCGAGAACGCACATGCTGAACACGGAGCTGCTACACAGTCTAAGGATGCATGTGCCGAAACACAAAGCAGCTACATGGTTCGAGGATGCAGATGCCGAAACACGGAGCTGTCACTCAGTTCAGAAATGCAGATGCTGAGACATAGCGGAGACCGCCACGATGCTGAGACACGAGCCTTGACAGT
>ML777498.1:547774-568647 GCA_009831015.1 Picea engelmannii
CCTTGTCTTCTGTAGAATTCCTTTTACCCCTGCAAGTGTGCTAGCCAGAGATTTGGTTAAGTGTCCCTGCTCAGCTAGGAAGGGACTGCAACGCCTTGTCTTCTGTAGATTTCCTTTCACTCCTGCAAGTGTGTTAGTCAGGGATTGGATTAAGGGTTCCTACTTAGAAAGGAAAGAACCAAAACATCCTACTCGCTGTCTACTTTTCCTGTGTTAATCAGAACTGGGTTAGAGATCCCTGCTTAGAAAGAAAGGAATCATACTGCCTTGTTCTCTATAGACTTCATTCTCACAAGTGTGCTAAACAGAAGTAAGGCCCAAGGCTCCTGCTTAGACAGAAAGGAACTAAGTGCTTTGTTCTCTGTTAGATAGAGCTTATTGTCTTCTGCATTATTGCTTTTATGAAAGAGTGTTAGTACTGAGTCTCTGTTTGAGAATAAGGGCCCTGTTCTCTGATTACAAGATAGTTGTTCTTACCCATTGCAATGTTATTTTAAATGTAATCCAGGATTCTTAATTTGAACTATAAAGAATTGCAATAGGGAGATTTCTTTCCTGTGATACAATTCAGAGCTTCAGTTCACTTCAGCAAGTTTAGATAGAATGATTTCTTTACTACAACACTAAGTTCTTTTGGAATTGAGCATACACAGTGCGCAGCTATCTTTGAAACAAAATACTTCCCTGGGTTGATAATTTATGTTTCACTTAGTTGTTTGAAATTTATTAAGCAATTATAGTGACCAACAGTAACCATAAGAGGGAGAAACTTTCAGAAATACTCTCACAAATGGTGAGAAAATATGATGATAAAATCAAATGTGAGGTTAGAATTATTATATGAGGATAACCTAATAGATTTTTCCACATAAATTTTTCAACAACATAATTCAAGTGGGGACGACCCTTGATTTTCCTCTAACATAATGCCAAAATAAAATTCTACATCATAAAACCCCAAAAAGGGTGACATCATTCTCTAGAAAGGTGATGTCAAGCTAGGAGAGGGTGACATCATGCCTCCAAAGGCCAAGTGGCATCCTCCCAGGGTGAAAGAGTGTGTTTTGAGGAGTCTCCTCACCAAAATCCATGCCAATCATCTTTGTTACCCATCCCATCCATCAAAACCCTGGCCAAGAAGATGACTTCAAGGGCTAGAAGGTGACATCAAGAGCCTCCAAATACCATGTCCAAGGCTGAGAGGGTTGAAATCACATCTCCAAGTGATTTAAAAGTTCCTACTACTACAACTTCCTCTATCCTCTGTGTATGTGAGCCCTTGTGTACTCTACCCAGCCTATGGTCTTTCATCCCAAGTGTATGGCATAATGACCAAAACTTCTCAAACCAATCCCATATATCCATTGTCCAAGGTTCTAAGAATGTGAGAGCCATTGTCTGAGGATGGTGAGTCATTGGATGACCCACTTCTCTCCATCACATGTGCCAAAGTAATATAAATATAGGCGCAACATCCTAGGTACAAGCTCAAGGACGTCCCTCAAGAACCATGTCAGAACCATCCAAAAAAAATCGAAGTATAAAACAAGGTTAGCCAAGGCTCACAAGAAACAGAAGTCCTTATAGCATGCAAGGTAATTTGTAACTTAAGATATAATCCATGCAATACAATTCGCCTCAATATACCCTTCAAGCATCACACCAGCCCAGGACCTCATGTGAGTTTCCAATTTTAGGTATGGGAGGGCCTTCATCCAACCCTATTAAGAGTGCCACCTAGACATAAAATAAAATAACCCATGTAGAGGGATAGGTCCTGAGAGTGACAAGGGAAAGTAAAAACCCACGAAGGGTAAGTGTGAAAGTGATATGGCTTCAAGGCTTACTTCATGGCTAATAGTATCATCAAATCCATCTCTATGAGTTCTTTTTTTGAGTGTGCAGTTTCTATTGAGTTACCCAACATTTGTGTGCCACATTTTTCCAAACCCCTTTTTTCCTTTTTCTAGTTCATGCTTTCATTTGAAAATTTGTGGGTCACCTTTATATAGGGGTATAAGATTTATCATTACTTTTTGGGACTGGGGAGAGCACTGAATGAGTAGAGCTCAAGTTGGACCATATTTTGGTGGTCCTACTTTTCTATGTTCACTTTCTTTTCTAGCATTGTTTTTGTATTCTTTTATATCAACCGCAATCAACCTTCGGGTCGTCAACCCATTTCTCATGAGAAAATGAACCATGAACCATTGTTGAAGTTTAGTACACTATGAGAGGCTCAAATATAGAAATTTTTAAGTATGGTGGGGAATAGAATGTTACCCTTGGGAGGGCCCCCAAGTATTACCCCTTTTCCTTAGGCAGTGACAACACATGACTAGGGAAAAAAAGATAACCACCAAGGTGAAACAATGAAATTGACACAATTTCCCAAAAGCAGTGATCCATTATCCAACTTCAACCAAAGATACTCATCCACATGCCTGAAAAATTAAGCACAACACTTTGCATGAAAGAATAACTAACATAATTCATGGTGACGACTGGCTTACGATCTCCCATACTCTGGGTTGCTTGGATGCAATGAGCCTTGGTTGACTTGTGTAGGGAGGAAAATAAGGGGTGTCGTTGGGCTTCCATCTATGGACATGTTGATCATCATCATGGTCGGGATCATGTTCTCCATTGCAGGCCTCAAGACATGATCTCCTCCAGTTACCCCTATCATGGGGGGGTAGCATGTGCCAAGACACACAAAGAGGAATAAGACATGTCACAGGTACCCTATGCTAGTGTTGTTGGCAGTTTGATTTACAAAATGGTTTGTACTAGACCAAAATTTTCCTGTGCAGTGGGAGTTTTGAGTAGATATATGTCAAAGCCAGGGAAGAAGCATTGGATAATTGTAAAGAGGGTTTTCAAGTACTTGCGTGGGACTACACATTATGCAATCTAATACTAAGGGAGATATGGACAAGACAGAGTGATATATATGCAAGGGTTCATTGATGTTGATTGGGCTAAAGATATTTATCTCAAGAGATCTACAAGTGGTTATGTGTTTAAACTATTTGGAGGAGCAATCAGTTGGATGAGAAAGAGACAAGCTATAGTTGTGCTCTCAACTACAGAGATTGATTACATGGAAACCACTCATGAAAGTAAGGAAGCTGTATGGTTTCATAGGTTGTGTTTGGGTATTGGGTTAGTACAACATGTTGTAAATCTAGGGAGAAACAATCAAAGTGCAATGTTTCTGGCAAAGAACTCATCTTATTATTTGAAAATGAAGTATATTGATGTGTAGTATCACTTTGTGAGAGACATGGTTGAAGACAAGAAGGTGTTGTTGGAGAAGGTTGATGCCTTGAAGAATGTTGTAGACTCCTTGACAAAATTTGTCAATACAGAGATTTTTTCTTGGTATAGAGAATCAATTGGTTTTGTTTCCCTAAATTTGTGACAGTATCGATCACTAGAAGCCCAGGCTTGCAAACAAAACAACAAGTGGGAGAATGTTGGGTATGTGTTATATTATTTACATGGGTGAGGGTGGGGTGCATTGGATTTTGACGATTCTCTCCACCACTAATGGTGTATGTCTGTGTCAGGTGCACCCAGGTGGGTCGCATGGTGGCTAGGCCTTGGCCCCCTATTTTTAGAAGTTTTATAATTTAATCCTATATTAAGCGATTAGGGTTGTAATCTAATCCGGTTTAACGAATTAGGATTTTGGAAGCTGTGGAATACCTAAAATATTCTTTATATTGTATTGTGAATGGTGAAATTAATACAACGAAGAGTTGAGAGGTGCATCACTAAGGAAGGCTTATTTTCTCTTGATTAAGAGTTTCCAGTGTAAATCTTTGTGTACTATGTGTATGAGCCATTGATTAATTTATGTTTTTCTTAAGACTATGTATGCATTGTTTTACTTCATAGGTTTAAAACTTACAATGGTAGAGGATGGAAAAGTGATGCTAAAGAAGGTTGACACCTTAAAGAATCTTGCAAATGCATTGATGAAACTGATGAGCACATGTATCTTCAAATGGTGTTATGAGTCTATGGGCCTTATGGTCCCTAGCAATTATCTTAGTTTGAAACATTCTCCCTTGTACCCTTGCAAGGTATATGAAAAGTAGGAAAATGTTGGGATGGGTCAATCATACACCTTGCAATGTTGTAGTGGAACATGGAATAAATGTAGAGCTATAGCAAGGAATAAATGCATAGCAATGGCAGAGAATAAATGCAGAGCAATGGTAGAGAATAACTATTGAGTAGTGGAAGGGAAGAAATATAAAACAGTGACAAAGAATAACTTGTTAGTGGTTTCCAACATGTAGAAATGGAAAACCATAAATAATTTATGGTTTTATTATACATATTTATTTAGTGCTAGAGCTCTAGAAAAACTGTATATGTGTATTTTCTTATTGTTATGTTGTCAAAATTTCTCCAAAATTATGCTCTCAATGTAGGGGTTTCCCCAAAAGTACTTTTCATATCACATCCTCAATTCAAATTAACAATAAAAAATTCAATGTGACCAATTCAAATTAAAAATAAAAATTCAATGCGACCACCAATTGGCATGGTGTTCGATGTAATTTTCAACATCCTCCTATAGACAAACATCTACTAACTTAACAAATTAGCACAGTAGTGTTTTCCCTTTTTTATATGTTTTTTAATGAGATATCCATGTAATATATTTAACAAATTGCGTCATCAACTAAGTGCATTCTTTGTCATCAATGGTTTCACTCGTATTTGCCACTACAATGTCACAATGCTATTCAGGAATATGTTTTTTTTTTTTTTTTTTTAATTTATTAGGATTAGCAAAAGTTCTCAATCTTCAGCTGTGCAGATCTTCACTGCTATTATTTTCTATTTTGTTATTTTCCAATTTATACAAATGTTGTCTTATCCAATATTTAAGGGTGGTGCTAGCTTCTTGTAGTAATTACATTTTAAACAAAATTATGGAATATTAAAAATCTAACATGAACTATCACACTTTATAATTTATTTTTGAATTTTCAAATTGTTGCGTTTTAATTTTTGATTTTTTAAGATGTTATTTTCCATTTGATTTTACTTAAAATCTACTAAAGAATAGTTGAATCTACAAATTTGAGTGGCTAAATTTATATAATCAAAATACTCCAAAAATACTTATATATTAAATTAGTTAAATACATTAACTTAAAAAAATCCGTCCTTACAACGAAACTAAAAGTTTCCATGGCCCAAGTCTGAATAATTATAGAGAACCCACTCTGAGTTGTGACTTGAATGAAGCTCATATTTGCTCCTATTCTGAGCCATGAGTTACATTTTTGAAGCCTTACCCTTGAATATTCTAATTATTCCATACCCTTGCGCAGGGCCATATAACTCCCATGATGCAGTTTGCAATGAAGCTTCCTCGCGCTCGCCTGTGGGAACAATGGTGGAAGCAAATTTAATTTGATTACACAGTGGGAAAATTGATCATAAAGCAAGTGCTAACCAGTAGTAGAGAGGGAACAGTCATCAGGTTGACTCTAAAAACCACTCCACCTGGAATAATCAGTGGTGGTTGGTAAGGGAAAACAATATGCACCACACAACAGAGCATTTAATGCTTTTTAAGCTGGGATATATATTGTTCGTTGTGTAAGTGTTTTGGCTCAGATGGTATATATCCCAATATATAAATCATTAAATGCTCTACTGCTGGGTGCATATTAATAGCAATCTGTAAAGGGTGTGCCTTTCTTGCCCTATTTAAAATGTATTTTTTTTTTAATTTCAATTATATATAACTAAATGTCAAATTATACAATATTTTTTAATTATTTTGTTAGAAATGTATATTATTAGTCCCTCCAAAAGGCCTAGGATTATAGAAATCCTTATTGCCTTGACAAAGATTTTGCTTTTGAGTAACAATTTTTTTTTGGCTTTTTTCCATAGTTTAGCTTTGTTTGGGAAAACTCCCATGGGATAGCTCAGTTGGTGAGTGGTGAGACGTGCACACAGTCTCTCAGTTCGGAGAGAGGTCATGGGTTCGAGCCTAGCTATGAGTCCCTGGGGCTATTGCTTTCCACTCCCATATCATCTACTATGTGGGGAAGTATCGAGGTGGGTTCCCAACGAGTTAATTTATCATATGGAAAAAGATTTGTTTGTGAAAGATTCAATTTTATTTTTAGTCTTTTGATTGGTCCTTCAAAACAATATCTTATTGTCAGGCCAACCACAAAAATTTAATAAGCAATTTAATTATGCAGTTGTAGCGGATGCTTGGAAGGGGTGCATGTACAAGTGTCAAAGTTCCGAGAGGATCCCGGTTTCCGAAGCTTATGTCACTTTCTCAGTTGTTGAATAGGGACATTAAAAGTTGTGGGCCAGAAAATATCCAAATGTATTTATTATACAATCTATAGACAAATTTTAATAAATATGTACAGATTATTCTCTTCCGAGTCCTCTTTAAGTTTAGTATGGTGCATAAACTTTCAAGAGATTTATGTGTACTCTATGACATGATTTTGTGCAGGGGATTTTATGGTTTGCAAGGAGTTTTAATTGAGTTCTTTTGTTCTAGGCAATTGTTGAGTTATTTGTGTTTGCTCATGATATAGCATGCTACGAGCTAGAAAGACGAGGTTCTTCGAAGTTGCAAGCGCTACAACTAGCGGCTTGGAAGACATGAATTTGGGCTTCTACAAATCTATGCCATAAGGTAAGAAATCACATGCATCTACTATCTTGCTTTGAACTAGTTTGGCTGCTTATTAATTTATGTATTTTTCAGGCAAGTGCAAATAGTTCATCTCATGCATAGTGTAGTTACATGTTCTATGTTGATGGATCGAATGGTGGGCTGTAAATTTTTTTAGGCGTGTAGTATATACAAAAGAGAATTGGAAGTTGTTTGCTATTTTGTTTTTTCATAAGCAAGTTAAGACGGTCAGGGGATGTTGTAGAAACTGTGTAGGCTGAAAAAAGTCAAAGGTGTACAGGAAAAAACCCTTGCGCACAGTGAGGTTACTTCTGGTCTATTAGTGGTTGGAATGGTGAAGTGGAATATTTTTTTCTGTGGTGTGTTTTATATGCGAGATAGAAATGAGGGTAGATTATTGTTTTGTATTTTGAAAAGGAAATTTAAGCGAGTAAGGGGTTCTTACAAAAAGTGTGTATGATGAAAACAATTAAAGGTTAACATGAAAAAAAGGCGTTCAGAAAAATGAAGTTATTGTCAATTTTCAAGTGATATGGCTTGCAAGTTGCAGGAGTTGTAGTTTTGGGCTTCTAGAAATCGATGTAAAAGAGTAAGAAATCATGTGCGTTGTGTGCTATATGCCAAGGAATATTAGAAATCGATTCACTTACATTTCTTAGACAAATGAAATTAGTTTGTGTGCTTGTTGTCTAATAGTATATGCTTCATGCATAATGCAAGTGTTGTGTTTTATTGTAGTTTTCTCTGGTGTTTTATTTAACCATTTTGTTGTTCATCGTATGAAAAAATGTATGTGTTGATAGTTCTCTTTGAATTTCATTTACATTTGAAGGTGTAGATAATTGCATTTTTTGAAGGATATTGTGATGTGCAATGGGTTGTTGCTTATGGGTGGAGATGTTTTCTTTGAAGATTTGTTTGCATCCCACATAGTTGTATCTTTTGTGCTTTGTATATATTTTTTCCTAGCATATTGAACATTTGGTCTGTTTTAAATTCCTATGTGGATAATTGATACCAATTCTTCAACATCCCTACATTGCGGTGGTTTCACACGTTCGCTCTTGCAATTGTTCTATATGATGGATTTATCCCATGTTGTCCGGAGGCTTTTGCCATGAATATATGTGGACACTCGGTGCAGTTATGTCTTTCTCATTTTCATTTATATTTGAAGATGCAAATAACTGCATTTTGCAAAAGATATGTCTTAATGTCATGAATCTGATGCAATTGTTGCAAGACTAGGGTCCTAGTTCATATTGATATCATTGCAACATGCATATATATCTCTGTTGTCGGTACAAAGAAATAAATTATGTATTGATCCATTCCACAATTCAATGGAAGAGTAAGAGAAATGCAAGATAGAGGTGGAAGGCATCAAAGAAAGAGTGTGCAAGAGTATATGAAAAAATTCATCCAATCTAAAAAGACGATTCCTCTGTAGCAGATGGTCAATATTGTGATGTGCAATGCACTGCTACTTATGTGCAAAGACTTTTTCTTTGACAATTTTTCTACATATCACATAGCTTTATCTTGTGTGCTTTGTACAATTTTTTTCCTGGCACAGTGAACATTTGGTTTGTTTTCAATTCTTGTGTGGAGAATTGATGTCGATTCTGTAACATCCTTGCATTGCAATGCTTTCACACATTGGCACTTGCAATATTTCAGGACCCTATATTTTTCCCATGTTGTTCGGAGGCTTTTGCTACAAACATATGTGGGAACTTGGTGCAGTTATGTCTTTTGTATGTGCACTCTACGCAGAGGCATATTGCTAGTGTAGCCATGAGTTTTGATCCATTCTACAATTCAATGGAAGAGGAATGAAAATGCAAGGGAGAGGTGGAATGCATCAAACAAAGAGTGTGCAAGAGTGTATGAAAAAATTCATCAAATATAAAAAGAGGGTTTCTCTGTAGCGTATGGTCAATATTGCATTGTGCAATGTGTTGTTGCTTATATGTGAAGGTTTTTTCTTTGACGATTTGTGTTCACTCCGCATAGCTACATCTTCTATACTTTGTGCAGGTTTTTGCTTGGCAAAATCAACATTTGTTCTATTATCAATTCTTGTGCCGAAAACTGGTACTGATTGTCAAGGATCCCTGCATTGTGGTGATTTCGCATATTGACACTTGCAATAGTTTTGTAGTATGGATTGTGGCAAGGTATGTGGTTTCTAAGGTGCCTGAGTCATTTATGGCAGGTCTAGTTGCTCGCATTTATAAGGAGAGGGAACTGATTTAGAATTGGTGCAAAGAAAATGTCCCTCTTTTCCATGTGGTGGCCAATGGTTTGTATTTATGATTGAGCATATTTTGAAGGTTATTCATGTGCAGGGAAAGGCCATTTTAGTAAATATGGGACTTGCATTTTTCCTTGAAACAATTGGAGCTAAGCGATGTATTTGTGTTTTAAAAATATCTTGGCAATAATTTTTTTTACAAGGGATTTTTCCCAGGTTGTGCGGACACTTTTTCTATGGACATACTTTCGCAGTTGGTCACTCATGTCTTCTGCACCTACGCTCTCTACAGAGGAATATTTCCAGTGCAGTTAATATTTGTGTATTTTTAATGTTTTTGAGGTGAATTTATATGTTTTATCATTGTGCACTTGCACAGGTTTGTAGTTCGAATAGTTGGGTATTGTGAATCAAAGCAATTCACCTTTGTATTGTGTTGATATTTGGAAAACATCCTAGCCAAGAATCCTTTTTACAGTGGATGTTTTTCTCAGGTTGTGGGAAGGATTTTTCTATGGACATATGTTTGCAGCCATTTCAGTTATGTATTGCAAAGTTGTGTACGTTGCAGAGGCATATGGCCATCACATGCAACATTTGTGTATTTTGAATGCTTGTGTGGAAAATTTATGACAATTGTCATCGTGTATTTTCAGACTTCTGTAGTTGTGAAAAATGTGTTTTTATTTCCATCTCTTAGGAGTTCACATAGGTATTTTTTGTGTTCCATCACATTGGGTGCAACTATGTGGCGGGCATAGGAAAGAATTGTCTATTTTTTACTGTTGTGCGGAGGATCCATGGAATTGATGCTCGCAAGCTTCTATGCTTCTACGGGTCTTCATTTACAATAGTTCCACACTTTGTTGTGACAAGCTAGGTAATTTGGAGGAAGGCCAAGTCACTATTGGAGCACTGATTTTTCTCGGATTTAGAAGGAAAGGACAGTGATTTAGGACTAGTGCAAAGTAAATGTACCATTTTTCTATGAATTGTGTGGTAGTTTCTATTTATGATTACTTGTGTTTTGGAGGTTATTCATGTGTCTAGAAAAGACACATTAGTAAATATGCACAATGCACTTGGTATTGAAGCAATATGAGTTGTCTAATTTATTTATGTTTTAAAATTTTTGTGTTGGGATGCCTTTATACTATCGTTTTTTCAAGTTCTGCAAATGATTTTGCTGATGTGATATTGTGATGCTCTTCACATGCATGTGCTTTGCAAAGAGATTACTCAGTCTATTTTCAATCCTTGTGCAGAGAATCCATGCTTTCAGCCTTTGCACCAAGATCTCATATTTCTTATGGTCTACAATTGTTATGCTTAGATGCCTCGACAGTTCTACAATCAACATAACTATTCTTGGTCTATTTAAGATTGTCTACTTTTAATCATTTTGCAGAGAATTGACATGTGTCATCCTCCCACATTGGTGCACTTCTGCACCTCCACATTTCAAATAGTTATGCATTGGTGATTGTGATGAGCGAAGTAATTTGCAAGATAGGTCACTAATTTATAATAAATTGATTTTCTCTAATTTAGGAGGAAAGGGCATGCATGAGGAAGCAATGCAAGGAAAATGTGTTGCTTCTCTGTGGACTGATCGATGTTTTTTTTATTATCGTTGTTTCTATTTGAAAGGAAGTTGATATATGTGCAAAAGACATTTTAGCATTTTCATATCTTGCTCTTGGCCTTGGGGAAATATCATCTCTATGATCTATTTATATTTAGACAATTTTCTAGTCAAAAGCGTTTTTACTTGACTACTTTTGAGGTTGGACAAAAGGTTTTTCTATGGCCATATCTCTACACTCTGGACAACTATCCCTCTAGCACTGTAAACACTTACTATATTTTCAAGACATGGGTAAAGAATTTATAGAATTTGACCTTATGCACTCCGGAAGTTCCCCGACAATAGTTATTGGAGATGATGAAAAAATTCATGTAGTAGTTAATTGCTTTTATCCAGTGGTCTACCATATTAGTTTATGTATCTGAAAAATGCATGCAACTAGTTTCTTTGTTTGTTTTTAATATGCATCACACCGACATACATAGTTGAATATAATACACAAAAAGACTACCAATCTTGACATCTGACATCACCATTGCTATGTGTTCCAAACTAGTCCATTGGTATTGCTTAATAATATGTCGTTCATGCATTGTGCAGTTACTTCATTTCATTGAAATTTTCATTGGCATTCATCTAATGTTAAGAAAACCAATTTTCTTTTTTTTGGCTGCATTGCTTGATCAAACCATGAAATGAAATATTTTTGGAGTGTACAATATATGCCAAGGAAAATTAGTTGTTGCTTATTATTTTTATTTTTTCATGCTTAGATGCCTCAGAAGTTATGTCATTGGCATAGTTATACTTGGTCTACTTAAGATTGTCTATTTTTAAGTCTTGTGCGGAGAACCAACACGCATCATCCTCCTACATTGCTACACTTCCACACCTCTGTATTTCAAATAGTTATGCATTAGTAATTGTTACAAGCGAATTAATTTGCAATATAGGTCATTGATTTATAGTAAATTGATTTGCTCCAATTTAGGAGTAAAGGACAAGCATGTAGAAGAAGTGCAAGGAAAATGTGCCGCTTCTCTGTGAGCTGCTTGATGGTTTTTTATTATCATTATTGTTATTCGAAAGGTAGTCGATATATGTGCAAAAGACATTTTAGAGGATTGAAATTTTTCTCTTGGCCTTGGGATAATCTCAGTGGTGCAATTTATTTATCTTTGGATAATTTGATAGTCAAAAATGTTTTTACTTGATGAATTTTGAGGTTGGAAAGAAGGTTTTTTCTATATCCATATATCTATGCTCTGCACAACTATGCCTCTATCACAATAAACAATTGGTCTATTCTCAAGACACGGGTGGAAAATTTATAGCAACTGGCCTTCTACATCGAGCAGTGCCCCAACAATAGTTATTGGAGACTCTGAAAGTATTCATGTAGTAGCTTGTCTTTATCCAATGGTCGATCAGATTAGTTTATGTATCTAACAAATGCATGCAACTAGTTTATTTGCTTATTTTTTCTATGTGTCACATTGTTAGACAGAGATGAATCTAATACATAGAAAGATTGTTAATATTGACATATGACATATCCATTGCTATGTGTTCCAAAAAATTCCATTGTTATTTCTTTATAATCTATCATTCATGCATTGTGCAGTTACTTCGTTTCATTAAATGTGCATTGGCATTTGTGTAATGTTTAAGCAAACCATTTTTTTTTTGAGTGGTTGTATTGCTCGATCAAACCATGAAATGAAATATTTTTCTGGTGTATCATATATGTCAATTTTCACATGAAACTCAATGCAACTAATTTGAGATCTGAAAATTACTTCCAAGGAGTTTCAAACAACAAATGCTAGTTGTTGTCACTAAACAATTTTACACTGAAATTATTGATGAAAATTACAGCAACAAAAACAACAAGATCATAGATAAATCATCCACACACTTAAATTTTATGTTCTGTAAATTTTCAGATTTAGAATTTTTTGAGGGAAAAATTAGCCCTCCCAGTTGTCACAAATTCGCCAAATCTGAGGACAAATTGGTCCACCAAAAAAGTAGAAAAATCAACAAACTAATCTCAACAAAATTCCAAGACAGATTCCTAATATACAAATCTGCTGACATCACCTGTATGACCTATTGATGTTATCCATACAGACTGTACAAAATACTGACATTAGCTTGTACTGACTTACACCTTCCTAGAAATCACACGCGCGGCCTATAGAAAACCCCTCACAGATGTGGTTGTTATGTTCTAGTCAAATGTGTGACTACACATACCTGTTGTAATCACATGTGCGACCTTTATGAACTGTTGTATGATCTTCCCACAAGTGCGGACTTCTTTCTTCTCATGTACGATTGTCTCTTCTCCTTCTCTCACACGTGTGGCTTCTGTTGGCTGGAAAAAAAAATGTTTCCTTGGCTGAGATAGAAACAAAATTTCCAAGAACTGTAGGCTAGATTTGCCCAAAATTGCATAATTTCCATTGCTAAAATTTTCAATCTACTAGCACAAGTGCACTCTCACTTATGCTAACTCCATAATGACACAATAAGATTTGTCACAATATCTCCTCTCCTTTTATAGTACTTCAATGAGTGAGTTTAGGAACCTCTTCAAAACTCAACATTAAATTATAATATTTTATTCCTCTTTGTGGGTGTGACATGGCCCCAACACAAGCCCACAAATCCCATCACCAAGCCCATGAATCTCTAGCTTCATCCCAAGGGATTTTTCACTGAAACAAAAGGGTAATATGGTGCCAATAAATATTCCCATATGCCTGATACCATGGCCCCTAGTGGGGATACTTCTTGAAGAAACAAAATCCTCAACACTCCCTCTTAGCGAGGGAGGTATTCCATCCTCCAACATCTTAATGTACCTCTACCTCCCATACTATAAGTAGCTATGTCTCCTAAACTAGAGTTGATACCATAGTTGCACTCTGATCCTCCTAACTAGTTGCTCCCTCTGTCATCAAAGAAAATCCTACTCTTTAGTCCTCCTGGTTGGTTTCTTCTTCTGTCATGGAAACAAGGGCTATTGAAAAGCATGGATCATCTTGGGAAGACACACAACTCCTAGAAGCCTCTCGCTTCAGAGCTTCCTTCTTGGCTTCCTCAACCCATGAAACTTTTATGTTAGTCTTGGAAGATGCCTCTCTTCCACCTGAACCTAAGGGAGAACTCCCTCAAAATGGTTAACTCTCTCTCTCTGATCCCACTGACTCCATTTGAGATCAGGATCCATTTGATTATGCATACTCCCTCTAAATTTTGACTTCTTCTTAAAAACATTGGGAGGTTTCTCCCCCCCACTGAATCCTGAGGGTTGACTCCCTATGAAATATGACTCCCTATGAATTTGTATAACCCCCAGAGCTACCTTCCTTATTTGAACCTACATATCCTATGGAGCTATATGCTCCTAGTCCTTTTTCCATTTACTACTTCTGGAAAAATATCATATAGGATAACCCTTCTTCCTATATAGTTTTCTATCTATAACTCCAAGAACCACTGTTGATCTAAATCTATATCCTCTAGGCACAAATAAAACTTGTTTGTCATGGAACAATACATGATATCCATTTTCTCAATATTTGAGACTGAGAACACACTCCTCATGAGTTATAGTACCCATAACACATTATTCACCCTCAAAATCTCTCCCTCTAAATTTTGATTATGCATACTCCCTCTAAATTTTGACTTCTTCTTAAAAACATTGGGAGGTTTCTCCCCCCCACTGAATCCTGAGGGTTGAATCCCTATGAAATATGACTCCCTTTGAATTTGTATAACCCCCAGAGCTACCTTCCTTCTTTGAACCTACATATCCTATGGAGCTATATGCTCCTAGTCCTTTTTCCATTTACTACTTCTGGAAAAATATCATATAGGATAACCCTTCTTCCTATATAGTTTTCTATCTATAACTCCAAGAACCACTGTTGATCTAAATCTATATCCTCTAGGCACAAATAAAACTTGTTTGTCATGGAACAATATATGATATCCATTTTCTCAATCTTTGAGACTGAGAACACACTCCTCATGAGTTATAGTACCCATAACACATTATTCACCCTCAAAATCTCTCCTAACTCCAACTAGAATCATACTGTCTCAATTCCCTACACTGTATGCTTGGTCCCCATACCAATATCTACATACATATTTGAGTCAGTCTCTTTGATACTCTCAAAAAACTCTCATGCACCTGTCATATGGAAATAGGATCCTCTATCCACCAACCAAGCACCATCACATGAGATTGTACCAAAAACGGTGGAGACTAGTAAGAACTCCCTTTGAATCCTATCTGCAACCTCATCAACCTTTGTTGTTGATGCCTGCTGCCTTCCTCCCCCTTTCCCCTGTAATGGACATTGTGAGGCATAATGGCCATAATCAAGACAAGAAAATAACTTGACCTTGTTGAGGTCCTTCTTCCTCCTAGGTTCTAGAGATGCCTCTCTCTGTGGAGAACCTCCTCCTCTACTCCTCTTAGTATGGAAAACAAGGGTCTAATTATGATTCTCATCCTTGTTGTTCTTCTGCATGCCATTCCTGGAATCTAATCAAGTCTCCTCCTAGATACAATTAGTCCATAGTCTATCAAATATATGAAAATGATTGCATGCACAAATGGATCTCAAGATCCATAGAGACCTCTCTATGCTACATTCACCAACTCAACATCCTCAGTTGTTTCATTAATGGCTGCAAGATGATATTGGATTTGAGTAATATTCATAAGGTAGTTAATTATTGTGTCCTCACTGGACATATTTAAAACTTGGATTTGGTTCTTCAAATGTAACTTCCTTTCTGTATTCTCATTTTGGTATAGACCAACCAAATAATCATACATTTCCTTGGTAAAATTCTTCTCATAAATGTGAGGAATCAAGTGATCCTTCATGAATTATCACTTGGCCTTCACTTCCTTCTTCCTAGGAATTGTAAATTTCTATGGATCAGTGGGACTTGGAACCACCCTCAACATACTCTTTGAGGTCACTATCCTCCAACAGGAGAAGGATCTTGGAATTCCAAGCCCGAAATTTTGTTTCCCCTTCCAACTTGTCCTCAATCTTGAAGGTGTTCACCATTGTGACCTGCCCAGAAAAAAATTATAATCTGCAACAACAAAATGTTGTACTTGTGGCAACAAGTTTGTCTCAAGAGATGAATCCCTCTCTCCGTCAAAGCCTCCTCTCTGATACCATGTCAATTTTCACATGCAAATAAATGAAGCTAATTTCATATTTGAAAATTAATTCCAAGTGATTTAAAACAGTAAACCCTAGTTGTTATCACTAAAAAATTTTACACTGAAATTATTGACAAAAATTACAGCAACGAAAACAATGAGATGATAGATTAATCATCCACACACTTGAGACAAAAAATAATTTGTTTTGTAAATTTTCAAATTTAGAAAATTTTGAGCAAAAAATCATCCCTCCCAACTGTCACAATTTCACCAAATCTGAGGACAAATCAGTCCTCCCAAAAACCAAAACAACCAACAAACTAACCTCGACAAAATCTCGAGACAAATTCCTAATTTACAAATATGCTGACATCACTTGTACAACCTGTTGATATCAGTTGTACAAACTATACAGACTGTTGATGTCAGCCTATATGGATTGTCACCTACCCATAAATCATGTGTGCATCTTGCAAAAAACCCCTCACACGTGCGAATGTTTTATTTTGGTCACACGTGTAATTGTATGGACTTGTCCATATGACATGTGTCACTGTATGGATTTGTTGTACTCGCACATGCTTCCTATACAAATTGTTGTATGATCTATTGACACGTGTGTCCTTCTCTCTCCTCATGTATGGTTGTCTCTTCTCATTCTCTCACACATGTGGGTTCTCTTGGCTAGAAAAACATAATCCTTCCTTGGCTAAGATAGAAATAGAATTTCCAAGAACCCTAGGCCATATTTTCCAAAAATTGCATAATTTCCCTTGCTGAAATTTCCAAGCTCCTAGCACAAGCGCACTCTCACTTATGATAACTCCATAATGACACAATGAGATTTGTCACAATATCTCCTCTCCTTTTATAGGAGTTCAATGAGTGAGTTTAGGAACACCTTCTAAACTCAACATTAAATTATAATATTTTATTTCTCTTTGTGGGTGTGACACCCCAACACAAGCCCACAAAGGCCATCACCAAGCCCATGAATCCCTAGCTTCATCCCAAGGGAGTTTTCACTGAAACAAAAGTGTAATCTGGTGCCAACAAATATTTCCACATGTTTGATACCATGGCCCCTAGTGGGAATACCTCTTGAAGCTACAAAATATTAAACACTCCCTCTTAGTGAGGGAGGTATTCCATCCTCCAACATCTGGATGTAATTCTGTCTCTTGGAAGTACCTTTGTATGCTACACTAGATCTTCTACCATATATGCACTCCAATCCTCTTGAATGGTTGCTCCCTTTGTCACCAAAGAATTTCTATGTGTTCCAAAACATTCCATTGTTATTTCTTGATAATGTATGGTTCGTGCATTATGGAGTTACTTCATTTCATTGAAATTTTCATTGGCATTTGTGTAATTTTTAAGAAAACCAATTTTCTTTTTTACGGTTGTATTGCTTGATCAAACCGTGAAATGAAATATTTTTTGGGTGTACCATATATAGCAAGCAAAAATAGTAGTTTCTTATTATTTTTCTTTTTTAGGGGTAGGTTAAATTGGTCAAGGACTATTTCAAAAACTATATGTATGAAAGAGAATCAAAGTTAAACACAAACAAAAATAAGGTATGCTACTTTGAGATTGTATTCATCATTTTATGTTTTTGGTTTCTCAATGTTATAGACATAGCCTAAGCATCATATGAATGACATAAACTAAAACATGGAAGATACAATATATGTTGAAAAATATGAAAACAATGTGAAATACATTGTGCATGGTAATATTGACCATGTTCTGCATATAAATGGTCTTTTTAGATTAGATGCATTTACATATAGTCTTGGGGATTGTTTTTTTTATGCATTACACATCATGTTGCATTTCCACTACTCTTCCATGGAATTGCTAAATGAATTAATAGATCACTTATTGGTCTATTTGGACAATGGAGATAAAGAGGCATTAGAATCATATAAGCTTGAGTTATGATCTGATTTCTTGTATAAATTGCATGGGATTCGTGACATTGAAATATATTTGTTGAAAATGCGCTTTTCTGCATCTTAAAATGTAAATTACAATGAGAGAGGGATATAGGGAGATACATTTTGCACAAGATGGTTAGAAAAATTGTTAAATATATCAATTGCAATTTGGTCGGTAAAAATAGAAACAAATTTTTTTCATTTCAACAAAAATGAAAATGCAAATCCACATTGCATCTTGTTTCATGATGAATATATTGTTAGCAGCTGTTATGGACCATTTATTTACAAGAAAATAGCGAGATGCAATCTTAAACAACCTAATACTTACTTGTCATCGATGTTCAAAAACCTTGAATACTATTGGAAATGTAATATCGACAAGATGCATTCTTATGGATTGAGCATATTGATTCATGTCGTATCTAGTTGCAGTGATAATTTGTTCGGAGAAATTTGTTATTTGATAGCCACATAGTTCAATGTACAATACTTGAGAATTTACACTGTGCAATTTGTAAATTCTAACCTTGTACAATATCTACTGCAAACTGATATTCAGAAAATAACAGAAAATATACAATGGCAAATACAAACATTACACAGAGATTTTTCACCTGGAAACCCAAATTGGGAAAACCAACATATATTATATTCATACATTGTGTTACATTGTTTACAATACAATATACATATAGGAGCCAATGACATCCAAAACCCTAACCCAATGACCTAGATTATTCCAAAACCCTAATTCCTTAACCGGAAATAGAAAACCATTGGCAAAAACCATTTGCTGAAAAAACACCTAAATACATGACACGTTTCCCAAGGTAGATTTTTTTTTTCGGGGGGGCCTAGCCTAACCCCCCTACGCGCCCGATGCAGACGCTCAGACACTACTTCTCGTGCAAAGAATATAACACATACCCAAAATTCTCCCACTTGTTTTTTTCTTTGCACACAGGGGGTTACAGGGTTACATAGTCAACAATCTAGGGCAACAATGCCCATGGATCCTCTACACCAAGAGAACTTCTCAGCGCTCACAGATTTTGTCAATGAATCTGCAACATTCTTCAAAGTGTCCACCTTCATCAGTGATACTTTATTTTCTTCAATCATGTCTCTCACAAAGCGATATTGAACATCAATGTGCTTTGTCTTTGAATGATAAGCAGGGTTCTTTGCTGGAAAAATTGCACTATGACTCTCACACTTGTTGGAAAATATTTAATAGACAACGCATGCTTGTATACTTGTCATTGATGGCAAGTACAACAGTGAAGATGGCATGAGTACAGAAAGTATGTAATAAATGGGAATTATGAGAAGATGCTGCAGAGAAGATTCGAATAAGCTCAGAAGAGATAGTGCAGAGGATTGTTGGCAGATCACCGATGGCAAGATCAGAGTAAGAGAAACAAAGTAAGCTCGGGAGGAGAAACAACATTTCTAATCGTTGGATCCCATTCACAATTCTTGATGATCGTCAGATCAAGTGTTGATCGGGACTGCTTGGGAGGAGAAGCAGCATTTCTGATCATTGGATCCCATTTACAAATTCCCGATGACCATCAGATCAAGTGTTGATCTGGACTGTTGATCCGACTCCATTTCGGAGTTTCGCAACTCACGACTTGGAGAGGCAAGAAACATAACCATCGAAATTGTGATATGCGAAATCATGATTTAATTGCAGCCGTCAGATCAAGGTGTGATCTGGACCGTTGATCCGACTCCATTTCGGAGTTTCGCGACTTGCAACTTGGAGAGGAAAGAAATATAACCACCGAAATTGTGATATGCAAAATCGTGATTTAATCGCAGCTCTCAGGTCAAGGTGTGATTTGGACCATTGGTTTGACTCCATTTCGGAGTTTCGCGAATCGCGACTTGGAGAGGCAAGAAACATAACCACAAGAACGTCGAACTCACGAGATGCGAAATCATGATATGATCTGAGCCATTGAATTAAGATCAGATCTAGACCGTCGAATCATAGGACAAGTCGCTGACTTGGAGTCAATGGAGCATGGTGTGGAAACTCACGAGATGCGAGATCGCGATAAGATCTGGACTGTCAGATCTATGGAGATTTCAACTATCGATCAGACTCAATGAAGTTTATAAACTTATGAAATATGAAGCGCCTTTTGGCATAGCCTATGGTCACCGCCGGTGGTCAAGAGAAGGGAAGGAGTCAGTTCAGATAAGCTCCATTTCGAGGTTTTGGGGATGGCGACTTGGAGAGTCGAGATGGCTCATCTCCATATTCACGAAATGTGAATTCACGAAAAGCACTTTATTCATAAGTGCTTGGTCATGGCCTTCATCATATAGAGGAAGGAGCTAGCGCAGCAAATCTCTGTATCAGAGTTTCGGAGATCGCGATATGAAGTGTCGAGACACTTGGCCACAGGAATGCCAAAATGCTGAAACCCGATTTAAAGGAAAGATTAATAAAGTTCATCCAACGGTGCAGATAAAATTGAATATGATCGGAGGGCTACTGTTCTCTCTCAGTTAATTCATCAGTTATGAATCTATTAGCAAAAATGATTCATGATTCCTGATTGATTGGCGTTTCAGTTGCTTAGACGGTTTTTCTTTTGCCTCAGAAGATTCGAAGGTTAATTGTTGTGGGTGCGGTGTATAAAAGAAAAAGATACAGACTATACGCGGTTGGTTGTTCTGGATGAAAAATGAATTAAACTATAAGAAAGGGAAAATCATAGGATGCGTAGTGTGAGACTGAAAATGTGCACAGTGTGATATAAAACTCAGAGAAGAGTAACAGATGAGGAAAAGACTTGAAACAGAGAATAATGACAGAACAAGTTGAAGCAGAGCAAAATTACAGAATAGACAAAGGAAGAGAAGAATTGCAAAATAGTTAGAAGAAGACCAGATTTACAGAATAGAGAAGAAGTGGTAAGAATCAATTTATCTGTGTAGTTGGTTGTTTATTTATTCATTTATATTCCAGGGTGGTTGGGAGGTGCTAGGGAGGACTGTTGTCCTCAGAGGTTCAAGTGGGAGCTTGAACACAAGGAGTTATAGGTTCCATCTAGTTGTAGCCAAAGAAACCAAGGTGGCAGGGTGGTGCAAGGGAGAACAAGTGTTCTCTGTTATACAGGTTGGAGCCTGTGTAACTGGAAGTTGGTGCTTCC
>ML777498.1:606586-634337 GCA_009831015.1 Picea engelmannii
GGGCAACCTCCTTTTACCCCACTTAAATGTTCAAGTACAAGATGATTCAAAATGAAAATGTCTCCTTGGTATATATAGGAGACTAGGAGGTATAATTACAAATAATGGCTTAAAGCCAACATAAATAAAATAACATTACTAATATAATATGCCCCAATTAAGGGGTAATGAGCCAATATTAGGGCTTAACAATTTTCTTCCTTATCCTCATCATCTATAAATTTTTCAACTTCCATACTAAAGTATTGATGAAAATTTGTAGTTAAATCAAAATCCATATTACCTGGTTTCACTGACAGAGCGAGAGATGACCTAGTCCTTCCTCGTGTGTTGGTGTCTTCTAGGGTTTCTTCAACTAAAATTTTTCCCAACTTCTCCTTATCTAATTATTCCAACTCAATCACTGGTGGGTCCTGAATGTTGTCTCTTTCTCCCAATTTTGTTTTTAGCTTCCTTGTCGCACTCCTTGTTGCTCAAGCCATAGTAGCTTCAATTTTCCTCTTTTTACTCTGCACAACATCAACCCTTGTGCTTATTTTTGGAGACATCGATTATTTTCCATCACCTTTAGTATTTACTTTGAGATCTATCATTTTTCTTCATGGTCGACCTCAGGGTTTCTTTTTTTTCGAACTCAAAGTTATGACCTTTTCCTCTATTTTGTATTTTGATTTCATAGGAATGAAAACTGTGACCTTCTTTTTTGTTTTACCTTTTGATTTTATGGGAGTGGAACTCATGAACTTCTCTGGCTTCTCTTCTTCCTGCTTTGAATATTCTGTTTCATTCTTCTTCCCCTTCAAACCTCTAGGTTTTCAACTTCCTTCTTTAGCATGATTTTTTAAAATTATTTTTGTAGAAAGAAATCCTCCCATCTATCATTATGTTCTTGTCGCTTAAACTCAATTATCATTTTAACTAATCCATAATGATACAAACTTTGTTCTAGACTTCTAGGTCTTTGTTGAATATTCAAGGCCATTTTCTTCAAACTATTTAGAAAATAGAACGACATGTCTAGCTTATACGTTTCGACAAAATTCATCAGCAAGCCAAGGTCATTGTAAAAGACCAGGCCATACCTACCTTCACATGTAACATATTCTGTAAAATGAATGGAGTACTTCACCAATTCTTTTTAAATGCAAATACTGGTATACCTTTGTTTCAGTTGATTGCTTTCTTCGAATTCACCAGAAATTCCTTCCATACCCCGTTGTTCATCTTTTGGTTTTTAAACCATTTCTCACCACCCATAGGTAATTATTTGGATTGTGCTACAAAATCCTCTATAATATCCACCTCCATATATCCTATTTGATCTTTCCTTCCATCAAATTCTTTTTCAAAGACTCTCATCACCTATTCATCATACCCTTGGAATTTTTGTAAAAATGGAAGCCATCATGCCTTCCTAAAATGCTTATGACACTTCGGATATGCCTCAAAAATCTCTGTTCTAGTTAGTTCATATCACACTACAGGTCCTATTTTGCACTGTTGGAGAAAATGTGGGTCTTCGAATCACTTTTTGTCGCAAATATGGAAGGGATGAAAAATGGGAATGAAGGTTTACAGATTTAGTATGAGGCAAGTTTCATGTGATGGTTTGGTAATTATGAAACGTGTCGTATTTATTTGAAAATTTGCAAATAAATCAAATCATGTTTTGGTATTCATCAAATGCTAGTTTTGAATAATGCATGTCGAAAATGGGATTTTCGACATGCATCTATAATGATTTCGCATGATTTTCAATATCAATTTGTAATTATGATACAAATTGGATATAAAATGGAAGGATTAACTTAGGATAAGAATGGTATTTTAGAAGGATAATATAGAAAACATAATCAATAGCTATAGAATTTAAACTTTATCTAGTTCCCTTGTACAATTTCATAACTTCTAATGCAAAATAGTTTAAAAAGTCATTACCTGGTTCCTTTTACCTTTAGCTAAAAACTCGAAACAAAGATGACATTGTAACTGAGTTTCTGCTATGTTCCTTGGAAACATTGTTGAAGAATCTAAAGACTCTGAAGATGTTGATGATGAGAACTGAAGATGTTGATGATGAAAAATTGAAGATGCTAATGACGAAAAATGAATATGTTGATGATGAAAACTAAAGATGTTATTGCAAATGAATTTTGAATTTTATGACAAATTGCATAAAATTCACAACTCAAGTTATTCTTGAACTAGAAATTTGATGAAGATGAATTAGTGTCTCATAATTTCTTAAAGAACAACTATAGGTAAGTTTTGGTAGTTGCAGAAAGTGCCCGTGGCTGCAGAAAAAGTCCGCGATCAAAGAAACTAAACATTTTCACCCATAATTTTGAGATCATGAACTGTAGTGCTTGACAAAATGATATTTCCTACCATGATGACGAAACTATGAGACTAAAGAAATCTGATCACTACTGTTAAACTTATTTCATGAAAATCTTTAAAACAACAAAAACTCTTGAACTTAAAAATAATCTTCCTTGACTGTTACAACAAATCAAAATCTTTGCAGTCTACCAAGTGAGTTATTACTAAAACTTTAGGTTCTAAAAGAAATGTTGAAACATGAGTTGAATATTCCTTTCTTATTTATTTGAGGATTTTTTTGAATTGTTCCTGCAATTTTTGGTTTTCAAATAGAATTCTTGCACAATTGCGCCAATAAACTAATTTTCACAATATTTGCTTTTATTTTTATTTACTTTTTAGTATATTTTATTTATTATTATTATTATCATTATCAACACATAAAAAGAATAATCCTGAAACAAGAGTAGGGGGAGAACTTTATTTTCTCACTATCTCCATCTCTGATTGTCGAAGCAAATTATGAGCAAATTCTTCTCTACTAGTAGGCTTCTGATATAACCTTAAAATGTTCCCATTTACTAGAAAATAAATGTCTTCCTCATCAATGGTTTTAATTTTGACTGATCCATTGTCAAATACTATCTCTATCTCATATGGATCTAACCAACGACTACTGATCTTTCCTTTAAAATTTTTAAATCTAGAATCAAATAAAAGATCCTAATCACATGTTTTAAATTTCTTCTTCCTAATGAATTTGCCATGCCATCTCAATATTTGTTGATGTATGATGGTAGTTCATTGAAGCACATCTTGTCAGATCTCATCCAATTCATTTAACTGTAACAATATCTGTTGTTGTGCCTCTGAAATATCTATCCCAAGCTTGGTTGTTGTTCTAAAAGTTTTTATTTGGAACTCAATAGGAAACAAAACTTGCTTCCCATACACAAGTTCATATGTTGTATGCCCATTAGTGTTTATCCATGTGGTTCGGTAAGACAAAAGTGCCTCAGGTATCCTATCCATCCTATCTCGGTGATGTAATTGAATAGTTTTGTTCAAGATGGCTTCAAAAAATTTATTTGTGGATTGTTCCTGCCCATTAGTTTGTGGATGGTAGGGAGATGATTTCCTATGCTTGATCGTGTATTGTTCTATGATCTTCTAGACAATATTCCAAGTGAATTGGGTACTTTGATCTGTCACAATTTATCTTGGGATACCAAAACGAGTAAATATGTCCTCAAAAAAAAAATCTACAACATATTGTTCATTAGAATGTAAAAGAGGTTTGGATTCTACCCATTTAGTGACATAATTAGTACATACCAAAATATACTTTTTATTTCTATACATTGAAAAAATAGGTCCTACAAAATCCAAGGCCCATTTTTCAAATGGTTATATTAATACTTGAGGTTGTAGAGGAATCTTGTCTACTTGTACCGGTTTGTCGATCCATTTGCAATTTTCACATATTATAATGTATTCCTTCACATCCCTATGAAGAGTAGGAAAATAATACCATAAACGAAGGATTTTGTATGTGCTTATTTTTTCAGAAAAATGGCCTCCATATGGTTCATCATGGCATGCCTTCAATATGTCATACACTTCATCTTCTCGTACACACCTCCAAATGATAAGATCAGGTCCCATATGAAAGAGTTATCCATCAATCCATGAGTAAGTGGCATTGTATCTAGTGATATTTTGCTTCTCCTTTTTAGAAATATGTTGAGGTAATTTTCTTGTAGCTAAATAGTTAGCAATATTTGCAAACCAAGGAGTTTTAGTAGATATTGCAAAAAGATGCTCATAAGGGAAATTATCATCAACATGAATTGGTTCACCTTCATCAAGAATCTTAGAAAGGAAATATTCTACAATATTTTCCTTGCTAGGCATATCCACCTGGTAACCCTACCATTAGTAATTGGTTTTTTCATTAAGTACCTAATGGTTGAGTGGTCAGTGTGGATGAAGACTTCATATCCTAAAATGTAGTGCCTAAATTTATTGATGGTATGAACTACTGCAAGGAACTCTTTACAGTAACTATATAATTCAACTCATGAGGTATCGAATTATTACTCACAAAATAGATGACATAAGATAATTGATTTTCCTTTTGACCTAGTACTACTCCTAAAGTTGTGTCAGAGGCATCTATATATATACGGAATGGAAGGGGCTAGTTTGGTCCTCTTAAAACAGGAGCTACAGAAAGTTTCTCTTTCATAGTTTTAAAAGTAGTTTGACATGGAATGTTCCAGAAAAATTCATTATCCTTAGTAAGAAGTTTGAATAATGGATATGCAATCTTTGTAAATTTTTCAATGAATCGTCTATATAAACCAGCATGGCCTAGGAATCTTCTGACATATTTTTGAGTTTTGGGTACTGCGAGATTGGAAATGACTTCTATCTTTGTTGAATCCACTTTTATACCTGTCGAAGACACACAGTGGCCCAAAACAATCTCTTCAATTAAAAACATGTAACATTTATCACAACTTAATGCCAAATTAGTTTCATGACATAAAATTAAAACTTTTTATAAATTCTATAATTCTTCTTTGAAAGTATTTCCGTAAATAGTGAAATTGTCCATATACACTTCTACACATTAATGGATAAGGTCAGAAAAGATACCTAGCACAACACGTTGGAAAGTTGCAAGTGCATTACACAGACCAAAAGGAAGTACTATTTAGGTGTATGTTCCCCAAGGACATGTGAATGTTGTTTTGTCCTGATCCTCTAGAGCTATTTGTATTTGGTTATAACCACTAAATCCATCCAAAAAGGAAAAGTATTTTTTACCTTCTAATGTATCTAAGACATGATCTATAAAAGGTAGAGGAAAGTGATCTTTCAAAGTTGATTTATTCAATTCCATATACTCTACACAAACACTCCATTTTCCATTTTTATTAGGAATGATAACTAGTGGAGATACCCATTGGCTGTCAAAAATTGGATATATAAAATTAACATTGAGTAATTTCTGCAGCGGATCTTTCACAATTTATTTCAAGAATGGGTTCATTTGTCACTAGGGTTTCCTGACAGGATTGGAATAATCCTCTATGTAAATATGATGAATACGTGTATTAAGGTGGATTCCACGCATATCATTGTATGCCCATGCAAATTCCCATGTTTTTGTAATGTCTTGATTAATTGCTCTTTTTGAATTTCTTTAAGTATAGAATTGATATTTAAAGTTTTTCCTTGAAATTTTTCAATAGCCTCATTACTTGATCCTGATGTGGATGCACCATAAGACATTGATTTTGAGATTGTTGATAAAGTATCCATAGTACAACTTTCTTGAAAATCCTAATCCAAAATATATATGTGATCAAAATTTTATTTCCCCCCGTGATATTGAGTAAAATCATAATTATTAATAAGATTGATGATTTGATTTTCCTCCATATCATTCCTAAGATTCACAATTTGATCAATAGTTAAAATAGGTTGTAGTACTTCCTCATTGTCATTTGTATCTTGAAAGCATTGTGTAAATTCAGATTCAGTTAAATCTTTAGTTGGTGGATATAAATTAAATTTCTTTATTGAATCCCTATGTGCAATTGTCATATCCCCTAATCTACAATTGATGAAAGAATCAGTTGTAGCTAACCAAGGCCTCCCTAATATTAATGGGTGCCCCATAAGTCATATTCTGGTTGCAAAACCATAAAATATATAGGGTACTCCCAAGAATCCAAGGAGACTATTATATCCTCCAATACACCTTTTGGTTTTATTGTTGATCTATGAGCTAATTGTAAAATTGTAGGTTGATGCAGGAGCATCTCTCCACGTCAGCCAGCCAACCAAGCAGCCATGTCAAGCGCATGCATTCAAAGCTAAAGAGAGGCACAATCCTCATTTTGATTTAGAAATTGAATGTAATTAAATGTTTAAGCTATTGAGCCGTGAAACGTGCCTTTGTGCAGGTTGTAGATAAGTAGGCCTTTAATGTTTGTAAGGCTGAGATCTAGATCCAGATTTTGGACTAGACAACCCATTCATTGTAATTGAATAGGGTAGGTAGATTGGAGGGAAGAACTCGAAGAGACCCTCAGGTAAAAGAGATTTTGTATCTCACTTTGTAGTAGTTGTAGTGGTTGAGATAGAAGAGAATCTGTGAGTAGAGAGTAGAAGAGAAGGAGTCGAGACCTTGTTATAGGTCATGCTCAGGAACACTTTTGTAAAGATGCATTTTTATTAATACAAACAGAAGCAGTTTTTCCTGCATGTATTCTGTGTTGAATGAATGTCTGTGAGTGTTCTATTATGCTATGAATGTATGTGTTATCATGCATTTTCAAGAGTTGGTTTGGTTTTAGGTTTGAGAGGTCTTTGTGGTTTCATGCCAGGAGGGCATGATAGAGTGCTGCGGACTCTGAAGACCAGTGCACTGAAGCACTTTTGAACTCTGCGGATTCAGAAAAAGACGTGCCAGGTGGGCACAGAAGTTGAAATCAACAACTTAGGAGAAACACCTCAAGGTTGCTAAACACCTTGGAGGCTAGGCTATGGGAGAAAACACAGTTGCAGACAGAATCTCTGAGGAGTTCTATGAAGCTCTGCCAAGTGGGCATTGAGCATATGCATAGTGGTGCATTGAAAAGAACTCTACTGTGAGTTCTTAGGAAGTCAGAATCACTGAGGATTCTTGACACTCTTCTAGGAGAGCATTGAGCATAGGCATAGAGCATTGGGAAGAACTCCGTTGTGAGTTCAAGGAGAACCAGAATCACTAAGGATTCTGAGAGCTCTGCCAAGTGGGCATTGAGCAGGTGCATAAGGTGCATAGGGGAGGAGATACTCTGCCAGGAGGGAATTGAGACAATGTGCAGATAGGCACAGAGAAGAGAAGAGAACTCTTTGAGTTATGTAATTTAGAGGAAGAATCCACTGAAGGATCTTCACAGGGTTGTTGAACACCCTGTAGACTCAGCAAGAGGTTGCTTGAGAGAGAAATAGCCAGGAGGGAATTACATTCTCCATCTGTGGAAGAATGAGAGAGAAATATCCAGGAGGGCATTACATTCTCCATCTGTGGGAGAAGGAAGAAGGAAAAAATCCCTTAGGGGTCTGAGCATTTGAGAAGCTCAGGAGAGACAACATTGTGTGTGTGTGAAGACTCTGCAGAAGCACAGACGTCGAAATCCCTTGAGGATTCGAAAGGAGAGCTCAGGAGGGTCAACGTTTTTATATGCGCGGTGAAGCTCAAAGTGTAAGGAGTTCACAGAGAAGAAGGAGGCCAAGGTTGAAGCCTCTGGAAGATTGACATTCTTCCAAGTCCCGGAAGAAAACATTGAAGCTCAGGAGGAGCAACTCCAGCCATTAGATCTAGAGCAGAGTACTCAACAACCGTCAGACCTGTCGAGAGTTGCACGGGGTTAAAGCTTCGTGAACAGGAGGGTGAAAGTCCTGAAAGGATTGACTTATCGGGATATCGATGTTCGGGATATCAGAATTCTTGAGGTCGAGAAATTCGGGACATTTCAAGTCTCGAAATAGCGAGAGTGAATCTGAGTCGTCTGTTTGTGGAGACAAGTGGCAGAGATCGAGCGACCCATCGGTATATCGGCTATCGGGGTTTTGAGTTGATGGAGAATTTCTGTCATCGAGGTATCAAAAACTCCGAAATCGCGAGGTCGGATTAGAACCGTCCATCTTAAGGGGACGCGTGGCGTAAATCCGAGAGATCGGGAAAAGTCCCGAAAGGGGAGAGTCCATCGGCATATCAGGGTTCAGTATTTCACGAATCCGGAGGACAAGAGATCGGGTAAATCCATGTTGGAAATCCTAGAAATGATCTGAGCCATCCATCAGCTGGGACATGTGGGAAATATCGGGAGCCCGTCGACATTTCAGAGATCGAAGGGACAAGATGCTGGAGTATTTCAACAGCGAAAACTCTGAAATCGTGAGAAGCGATCAGGACTGTCCATCTTAGGAGGATGCGTGGCGGAGATCTAAGCATTCGGGAAATTTCTCGAAAAGAAAATCCATCTATCGGGAAATTGGGATTCGAGAGGTCGGGAGTCTCAAAGATGATAACATTTCGGTATTGGAAACCCCGAAGGGAATAAGGCTGTGGTCTTATGAGAAGTGGTCATGTGGACCAGAGCCTAGCCAGGAGGGGCTAAGGTGGGAAAAGCCATTTCAGCATTTCGGAGATTCGGTGATTAGGAGATCGCAGGGATAGAGGTTCGTGACATCGAGGATCGCAAAACCCCGAAACCCGAAATTAAGTCGGGGGATTTCATGGTTGAATATAGAAGACCATGAGGCAAAAGAAAAGGACCTGTGGATTGGGATTTTAGCAAAGATTCCGGCAGGGAATCGGAAGAGCCACTTCAGCTCCTGAAATGATTGATCGATCCTGTGAGCAGGAGCGTGAGGTGGTGGTCGTGTCTTACTGCATCATAGGTGTATTACAAAGATTAGAAAATTGTAATTTATCCATGGTATATTTTGTCATTACATTGATTGTTTCTCCTAGATCTATTAATGTGTTTATGATTGCTACATGATTGATGTGTATTTTTACAATGGGACTATCGGGATCAACATATTTTTACATATATATTTTAGTTGACATAAGATTTTCTAGTTTACCAATTACTTGCACTATTTGTGGGTCTTTATTTTTCCTTTCTGATTTCTTGATACATAATTCCCTTATTGTCTTAGCATAAATTGGAATGTATTTGATTGATTTCAATAATGGATTTTTGATACAAACATTTTTTAACTCATCTAATAAATCATATCTTGGTTTAATAATTTGATTTTCTAATGCCAACCATTCTGGGAAAGGTGGAGAATTAGATCGTTGATTTTGATTTATTGTAGATGAAGAAGTTTGATTTATTGTATTAGTACTATCAATGTTGTTTATTTGATTAGAAGTTTCCTCCTCTACAGGTTCTTCAACAATAATAGGCGCATCTTTATGAATTACTTTTACTGATCTAAGATGAATATTATTTATACCAAGAGAAGTAATCAGATAAGTGGGAAAATTGTGTATATTAGCATTGTAAGCGGCATGTGCTACTTTATTATTGGTGTTAGCAATGGTTTGTGCACATAGTTGGGTTGGTCTTGGAGGTTGGGTTGATGGTAATTGAAGTTGCGGTGGTTGTGAAATTTGTGGATGTTGTGGTTGATTTGAATATAGTTGTTGAACTTGTGGTGGATATTGGTTTTCTGTAGGGTATTGGGTGTATTGTTGTTGCATGGGATAAGGCTGGGTAGGCATGACTCGAAAGGAAAATCCTCACCAAACTTGTTTCCAAGGTTGGTTTGGGACATTTTTTGGTGCCCATGCTTTCCAAAGCATAGGAATGGTCCAATTCTATTGGGGGTATTGTTGATAAAAGTAAGGATTAAATTATTGAGAGGGTATTGAGATATACCAAGATTCCTAGGATACCAAGGTCTCTTTTTTGCAACAAAACATAATTGTTTTGTAGCTCCTTGAGTTTCTTGGTAGGATGCTTTGAGTCCTAGTAGAGATGATAATTTTTTTGTACCATGGCTATCTGTACATATAGCACAAAGATCAATGTTATCTAAAGGAAATTATTTTAAAGGGTGCATATTTCTACATTTTGGACAAAAAACAGTTAAATATGCATCCTCTAACTCTTTCTTTTGCCTAATTTTCAGTGTGTCTAATTGAGAACCAAGAGTACTGAGAATGTTTTCTTTAAAATTTTCCAATAAATTTCCAATATCTACTCTACTTACACCACCGGTGGCTGATTTGTTTACCCTTGAGATAGAATCCCTAGGTCCCTTACCATATTTGGACTTTCCTAGAGAAATATGCTTGTATAAGTCACAAATTTATGGATAGGTTAGGTGAGAAATGTCTCCTTTAACCATTAAATCCAATACATCAATCCATTCATCTCTAATTTCCCTAAGTAAAAATACTTTCAAAGTATCCAAATCTAAATGATTTTTTTTCTCTTTTAACAGTATAATGTAATCTTTCTAAATAAACTCCAAGACTCTCTTCTTATTTTTGTGTCATCTTAAACATCTCCCCTCTCATTCCTTGATTTGTAAAATAATCATTATATTTTTCAAGGAATGTTTTCTTCAATTCATCCCATGTTTTTATTGCATTTGTTCCCAAGCCCATAAACCAACGTAATGATGTATCCTTGAGAGTAGTTGGAATCAAATTCAATTTTTTAGCGTCAGAAGAATAATCATAGCTGTGACATAACACATCAAATTCTAAAAGGAAAGTTTTTGGGTCTTCGGTTATTGTACCATCAAATTTTGGAAGTGTTGAAGGCGATATGTTCTTCATTTGGACTACAATTGTTGGATCTAAGATTGGAAATCCAAATTTATTCTCAATAATTGATGTACATGTTCCTTCTTGTATTTATTCATGTTCATGTTCTTCTCCACCTCTAGGTCCTCTTTCCCCTTCTCATTCAATGTATACTCTATAAATATTGTAATCTTGAAGATGAATAGAATCCTATGAAGGTGCGAAGAGTTATGGTTCTTCAATAGGATTTTTTGGAAATACAATCTCAGGTTGACCACCGATTATTTCTTCTTATTGAGGTTTAGCTAGAAGTATGATACTTTCCTATGAGGTTAATGGAATTTTTAATGTTTTAGAACTTCCTTCTCCAACTTTTCCTTTTCCTTTTTCTTTTGTAGTCAAAATTCTACTTTTTCTTCCTTCTCTTTTAGTTCTATCTGCAAAAGGATTAGATGATGGTGTGGCTCTTACAGTATCACATGATGGAGTGGGTGAAGTGGTAGTTTTTGTACTTCTACCACTAGTGAATATACCTCTATTATCCCTATTTCTATTCATGCACCATACTTATCATGATTTAAAGAAAAATAAAAACTAACGCCTTTTTGTACTTCCTAGGAAACGACGCCAAAAATGTCAGTCAGTCCAATTATTTGAACTCTGTTACATTAAATTATTGACTAGTGGTACATAAAATAATGAAGTACAAGGAAACATATATGAAGACACTATTCCTTAACCTAAATGATTTCTATTGCATAAATATAATTGATTTTTGTTGCTACAAAAATAGAGTTTCTGTTAGCTGCAGCAAAACAAAGTATGCAAATTAAGATGCACAAAATCACTTACTTAAAACCTAAACACATGAAGGATTTTGATTATCTGAGATTACCGGTCTACTGAATTGTTAATCACAATATTGTGATTTACTAGATTCGAAAGAACAATTATTTATTCAACTACTACTCTTTGTGTATCAATATAACCTGTGCAATAACATAGAAATACATTAGCTATAGAAAATAAAAGCAACTGAATTGTAAATCACACAACGAGAAATATTGTAAATGAATCACACAACTTGAAATGTAAACAAACTACACAATTGTAAATGTAAAGCTCACAATAGGAAATGCAAAGGAGCAACGAACTCATCCTCAGGGGGGCCTCTAGATTCAAAGAACTCTACTTAAATAAACTCGTATACGACTTCGAAAATGGTGAACTCAACAAATCGATTTAACTCAAAGATATAGGAATCAAATTCTTTTATTACTTGGCAATTTAATTATAGTTCACCAGTATTAAGAAAAATATGTTTACCAAGGTCTAATGCCATATATTTATACAGTAATATGAGATTGGTTATATCCACATGAATCGGATCTTTCACACTGATATCTAATAGATTACATATTCGATCAAGGGAGATTGAATATGATGTATATTGTGGATGTATAAAATCTTCTTAGGTTATCTGCGTAGTTGAGAAATTCATGATGGAATGCATGAATTTCTCAAATGTGATTTTGTTCGTCTTGTGGACCAATCTATTGGAACTGGACTCATGTACTTCTGCGACGTGTACATTCTAGCTGGAGCATTGAATTTCCTGGAACGTTGATCTAGATTTTCTTCAATAGAATATGATAGGTGGATAACCTGAAGAGACTGATTTGGGATCTCTCTATAGTCAAGGTTTGATCCTAGTGTGTGTCCAACCTTATGAAACACCAACTCTCCTACATAAATAGTCTTTAGTAGCTAACAAGTATAAATTTTAGTAGATACAAAATCAAAGATTATGCATAACCGATATAATAATAACTATTAAACCAAATTGCATATAAAGAATTAAATTATGCTTAAGGATGAACATTTTACCTCAAGTGATCTTCCAAGCATCGATTCTATAGCTAGGAAATGATATCATGGAAAAAAGGTTGGAATATGATATAATCTAAGGTTATGGAGGAAGGTTTTATGACAGAAGAAGTGACAAAAAGACTGAATTCTAAGGACCCAACACGCAGTTGTTGCGAATTGGCAGAAGTATGTTGTTGGAAATGTCATATTAAAAAGGGAAGAGAAAGGGTGGGACATTATGTTTGCAATGGATATAATTAATTTTGAATGTAAATATATAAGTGTAGTCTCTTTGTGGAAACAATATTGTCAACTTGTATTCCATTGGCTCGAACTGTGATAAAATATTTGATGTTCTATCATTTGAAACACATACAGTTCATGTTCACCATGAAACATTGTTAATGGAGAGGTACAATGAAATATGTGATCAATACCTCTCCCTTAACCATATATCATAGTGAACATGAAAGAGGAATTGAAGAAACAAAATCTAATATCGACTTCATGTGACAAAACATTTTCTTCTGAGAATATATGTATTAGTTGCAAAAGATCACTTGAAAATGGGAATTTGTTGCGGTTTGGAACACCAAATCAGATAAGGCACAACATGCCATTACCAATTCCAGGCACACTATTAGAACTTGAGGAGAGACTTGTGTCACTTAGAATTGCATTTGCACAATTTAGACAATGGGGTGAAAAACGATCGCAGATGGGCTTGATAGGCTCCATCATCAACGTGCATGTTCATATGGATATTGTCTAAAAAACATTACCACAATCCATGGATGAAACAATGACAATTGCAATTGCATTCAAAAGACAATTTCAATACAAAAATGCATATCTGACCGGAAGAGTCTGTTTAGACATTTTCATGAAAGTATTAAAAGAATTGTGTTCCATAACTTTATACAAGGCTAAAATATCACTATAAACAAAGAATGGACTGATATTCTCGAACAAGATAGTAAAAAATGCTTAGAAAAGATAAATTCTAATTATGAGAGTGATATGGAGACACAATCAGATAGTGAGAGACCTAGTCAAACGTTGGTACATGGGTTCATAAAATTGTAATGCATCCATGATTTGCATGACAAGATCATTGAAGTTACACCTATTGAAGGGAAGCATCCACTTGGAATATTCATGGATAGATACACAAAAGAGCTGGAATTTCCAACCCTATTTTATGGGAATGTGTGTGATGATGAAATTGTAAAGAGATTTAGTTACCAAAAAATATTGAAATGAGAATTGTTGCATGCTAGCAGTGATTTCTTGTATTACACTACAAATTTGTTCTTCAAAACAGTGAAAACAATAATTAGCAAAGTGATTTCATGTGTGTGGATACAAATAAGAAAGGCACAATTATAGTGAAGAAAGTTACTGGAAAAAGACATGAAGTACAGACCAAATTTGGAAAAGATACTTAAATCCAATATTGGATACATAGATTTCAAAAATATTCACATTTCTCTCAATTAATTCCAACATATCAAGAAAAATGTGTAGCACCCCATGTTTCCCCCAGCCTGTAATTAATCATGATTGACGATTGCCTTTCCATGGCATAAAAATAAGGTAAATGTATTAATTGTTTAATTAAAAATGCTAACAACTTACTATGGGGTAAATCCTTGAAAGTACTAGCCATGATACCACTAGAGGAAAGAGTGAGGAAACTCAGAGAAGGGTTCATCATGCTAAATATGACCCAAGACTCCTTACTGATAATATTTGATTTTGAGATATTCAGATTAATTCCCTCATCCCATATTTCAAGATAAATCATTTAATGAGAAGGGGTCTGGTAGTTGAACAACCAACCACCCTCAATGAAAACAGTTATGGGAAGACTTGGTTAGGACAACAGAGGACACCAACAAAAGGTACAACAAAGTACCAAATTTTGCAGCCCTAGATTGACCCACGGGTTACCTTCTTATAGGAGAAAAGAAGGACAGGTCGAGAACCTTCCTACAATAGGGTGTGCAATAAAAGGATGCATGAGTGTGTGCGAGGGGGATTTTGTTCTGAGAAGGAAAAGAGTTCAAGAGAGAGCCTAGGTATGGGCAGAGAGACGTGAGTCTCAGAGAAAATTTTGGTTATAGGGTTGGTATGAGATCCTATCTCCCAACCTGAGATGTGAATACCATGATCTTGATGCTCATAGAGAATCTAATAAACCTCGAAGAGGCCTAAGCCAGGTGGGCATGAGAAAATCTTAACCAAGAGTGGTGTGAAGGAGAGTAATCTTCCCCTGTCAATCTCCCTAAGAATTTGAGAGAGAATCACTGGTGATATCATGGCTTGGCATGGGGGTGGCCTTCTATTGAAGTTACTGAGTGAGCAGAGCTTATGGTTGGGTGGAAAGGAAAACCCATGGTTAGTTGGATGGCTGCAAATTGTAACAGATAAGTAATTTTTGTGATCTATATAATTAAATAAATGAATGATTTATTTTTGTATTGTATGCTTAGATGTATGAGTCTATTATACAGATAGAATCACATTCAATTTACAAGTTTGTGTACATGAATATTGGTGGATATGTAGGAAAGTTTAAATACTGAATGTTTTGTCTCCTATGTATATAGTAATATGATAGTCATATTGGGTCTCCTGTGTAAGGAAGGAAGTGTTGTAACCTTCCTCCTAGAAGGAATGACACCTTGACTATAATAGTGTCCCAAGGAGGATGAAGAGGGTTGTAAAGTTTGAGTTAAATCATGGATTCAGAGCAAGCTAGGACTCTAAGTCCTCGAATGGTGATTGTTCTGACTTAATCAAATGTAGCCTTTTTCCTTGTCACCGAGGTCAAGAAATTCCAAATTACATATGTGCATTGCTATATGAGCGATGAGATTTAGAAAACATTGACTCTAAAGCTGGAATAGATCTTTGTCATCTAAAGACAAGCTTCTACCCTATTGAAGTATGCGTGTATAGAAACGAGGGATCATAAATGTTGGATCAATGGATGGTCGTATGCCAACCATCGATCAGACTTTCTAGCTAGGATATCAGACCCCAAGAGTACCCGAAGATGTTTGGTGTAAAGACTATGAGAAATACCCGATATTTTGATGTCGAAAGTAGGGTTTTTTTATCTTGGTTTCAACCTTTCCACTCTCATAGTTAAATGTCATAGCCCATTATATGGGAGTCATTACTCGTATTTTTCGGATTGGAAATCGACAAGTCTTCACCGTCGATCTATTACGTAACCTCAAGAGAGAGTTGATGCTAGAATCATGGATATGACACTTGTCATCATCCAAGTCATGGAGGAATAACTACTGCTAGATCAGTGGATGGAAGAGAGATGAGTGTCAGATCGTATCGAGTCTTTTGGAGCCGGGGGGTAGGGATCCAACCCCTAGTTCCATACCCTTATCACATATAAGAAAGAGGAGAGGTATAACAACACTGGCATGATGTGTCATGCCAGCATGACAACTAACATGTCTGGAGGATGATAGTTTTCACTTTCTCATTTGTCGAAAGGATGAAGAGTAGGACCCATTAGGCTTAAGCCTTTGGAAGAGTCCGTTAAGATTTGAGTCATTGGATCTAGGAAGCCAACAGATCTGAGTCGTAGATCTGGTGGTAAAGGCCAGGAGTCGTAATCCTATGATTAAAATGGATAATTACCTCGTAATTATTTGACAACAAACATCGAGAGTTTTAGGTTACCAAAGATAGGGAAAGTGTTGAGGTCTGAGATCTGCTTTGATGAGAATCGTCGATCTATTGAATGACACTCTAAATATCCAATGTATGATCCTTAGAGCCACTAAAACACAACAGTTGTGGAAGGATCCATAATAATCATTCGATCTAAGCATGAGATATTTCATCCATAGATCTTGTATAATAGTAACCTAGAGAATTAACACAATTAATTGTCCCTTAATCATGGGATTACCTTAATTAATAATGAGAATAACTTGTTTAATTATCTCGTAATCCATGAATGGTGGACCTCGGGGAGTTTTAGCCTACAGGAAGTTAGTAAGGGGATGAGATCCCGATATCCATGATTGACCTGGTGGTGCCACATGTCATGACATGAGAGGTGCCATGTATCATGCAAATTTGACATATTTGGACGAAGGTCTAGGTGGAAAATGAGTGCCATGTTTCAAGTGGTATGAGTTCCATGTGTCATGAGATGATGGTGTCCATGTGTTGTGCCATGATTAAGACAGGTGGAAACACAGGCCACGTGTGCAAGGTGCCAACTCAACACCAGATCGATATTTTTTTGTCTTTCCAAATAGAGAAAAGACTGAGGTCCTGAGATTCTAGGATCCAAGGTTCTAAGGTCCTGCGGTCCTGACGATTGGTGGACAATTCTCATCAATTGGTGAGAGTAGATCTTGGGAGGATGTGGAGCTTGACACTGGGTGTAGAAAAGGTCAAAGTTTGATTCCTGATGAATTAAATGGTAGGTTCCATGCCATCATCCACGATAGCATCCATGTCTTCGTTAGAAAATGATGTGTGGTAACATGTCATTACCATGTTAGGTGACACAAGTGACATGGATTCATGTGGGTTCCTTGTGGCGGTTAAGAGGTATTTGGTCAAATAAGGCCCCAAATATTTAAAAGGAAATAACTTTTGATCTAGAGATATATTTTGAGAAAATGTACAGTTGTTGGAAAGGTCTCGGGGAGAAGAAGATGATGGTGTCCTCAAAAAAAGGTTCGTATATGGTTGAAGGAAAGAAAAAATTTAATACCCCATCCCTTAAAAGGGTACTTAAGGGGTTGGTTGTGGTATAGGTGGTATCAGAGCATGGTTCAAACACTAGGCCTAGATGGGCCAAAGATCAGTCTCAAGGATGATATATTAAGGCTAGGGATGATCCTATTTAAAAGAGTTATGTGTTTAAAATATTGTTTAATATTTGCACAAGTTCCTTGAGGAGGAGGAGAACAAATTGAAATTGTACCTTGGAAATTCTGGTTGAAATTACAACAGACAGATTATGTTGTCCCTTTGTCAAATTGATGATTACTCTACCAGGAGTAAGATCATGTTGGTAGGAATTAATGGTAAGACGTAAATGAAAAAAAAATGATAAAATCCTATTATAGGATTGTATGAGTTAGGAAATGAATGAACTGGTGGTTGTAATGTTGCCTATAATGTCGGGTTGTTGAAACCATGACAATTATGATTGTTGCTTAGGAAAAGGATAAACCCTGTATGTATAATTCCTCATGTTCGAGGAATGATGGAAATTTTTTTAAGGTCAGTTAATTTTACCTGTAATGAATGAAACTTCTTGTTGAAATAACCTAGTTAAGCAAAGAAAAATGAATTCTTTGAACTGATGATAGTCCTCATAAAAGAGGTGAAATGACATGAACATATGAGCCAATTTATGAGCTCATGGCTATATAAAAATGTGTACATGCCTATTAACATGAGTACTTGTTTATGCATGGGAATGTAATATATGGATATGTTGTAATGCATATGGTAATGAGTAAGCATGTATGTAAAATGTAGATAGACATGTTATAACCTATGGTGGCTTGTAAAATATAGTCTATTGATGGATCAATTTGGTCAATAATGACTTGATGTCAACAGGAGAATTAACTACATGAATTAAATGTTGATAATAATGTTTCCATATAACCATATGAGGTTAAATTTGTAATAGATCAATGAAGGAGCTGATCCAAATTATGGTAAAGAAAATGCTTGGGAATTTTCAGAAGATTAATGGGTCAGATTAACATCCAGATGTGGATGATATCCATGAGGGTATGGATCTGTATGCTCAAGTAGAATCTCGAGGGAATATTAATAATGGATTCCCTTGATAAAGGTATATTGACCAATGATGGATCGAGGCACAAGAAAAATTGGAACTGCTAACTTGTTGCCTTGGGTAATGCTAAAACTACCTAGTTTGTATTTCTGAATTGGAATGCTTTTGTAACAGTTAGGAAAGAGTAATATCTTGGTACCTGTTTCAATGAGTGAGGGAAGTATGAGTATAATCATGAACATAATTGTAAGACTATTCATGTAAATGGATATAAGTCCTCACTAAAGAACATTTATATTAAAGTTAAAATACCAATATGTTTGGATGACATAAAAAAGGTGAAAGAAATGAAATTTCATGCTAAAGTGCATGGGTTAATTGTGTTATGATGTTGCTTGGTATGAAGTCTAATAATAATACCAAATTAATATGAATTAATAGTAAATAAATGCACAAGTAATGCACATGCATGATATATACATGTAAACATGCTTAAAAGGCACACAAGGATTGCATGAATAAGAAGACTATGCAACAAGATTTATACTTTTTTGGATTGGAAATGCCATGAATACATGTTTGACCCTATGTGGAAGGGTATGAACTATTTTTTTCAAATAATATCTTGAGGAGGATGTGTTCCAATCCTCAGGAAAATCTAGTGTAAATTGGAAAGAGTAAATGAGCAAGGATGCTTTGTTGTTAAGATAGAAGGCGAGGTGAGTATGACTTTGACAATAACATGTAGATGATTGTGAACAATCATGTATACAATTATTTTTAAATATATGTATGCATGTGAAATTTTGAGGTGTGCCTATGGTAGACACGCATACACTTATATTGATGCATGTGATTAAGTGCATTGTAAATAAAAGCACAGTAAAATAATGTGCATGTGTGGAGGTGTAAACTGAATGCATAATGAGAAAGCATGTTTATATTCCTTATGAAATATTGGGTAATAATATGAAATGGAAAAGTTGAGGCTGAATCAAGGTTGAGGTCGTTTCAAACCCTCTGGATATGTAACAAAAGAGTTGCATGTGGATGAAGTTCACGTGGAGGAACTATGTAACGATTCTGTCAGGAAAACAAAATCATAACATTAATGACTGATGAGAATTAGACAGTGGGCTGCAAAGCTTATTTATATAGGAATCCTAGATTACATTTTGAAATATAATGCATGCATAGGAGACATGCAAATGAATGATGACTAACCTGATTTTCTCTTTGGTGAATGTGCATAATTCACTAGTCTTAATTTGTGGGAAACATTTTGTTGTTGTAGCATGTTGAATTACTAGAGAAAGTTAAGATGAAACTTGGTTGAAACTGCTCAAGGAACATAGAAGACAAATCCCAAAAGGGATAGATTGTAGAAGCAAATAAGGAGAAAAGGAGGAATACTTTTCTCATTCTAAAACTTTGATTTGCTTAATGGAGTTGGATTCCATACAAGAACATCTATGAAAACAAGTACAATTGGTAAAAATAAAGTAAGATAATAGGTATGTTTAAATGAATAGGCTTGAATGATCCATGATAAGTAAAGGCAGTGAGGCCTTAGAAATAACTCAGTTGGACTGAAATTCCCAGGATGTGTAGAAGGAGTTGGAAAAAGGGAATAATCCCTTAACTCCTTTCTTGTTTTCTATTATGTTTCTCTGGGATGAGAAACTGATATGATGATGAATGTAAATGTTTTGGCATGAGAGTGTTTATAGTTACATGAAAATGGAGACATCTTAAATATTTCATGTTTTCACTCAAAAAAATATTGAGGTAATGTGATGCAGTGCATATAGATATGCCAGGACATATCTGAAAATGTTTATTTATTTAAATGATATGGTACTTGCATTTTTGTCTGACATGACAACTAATATAATTGTGATTGTGATGATGCATGTTATATCTAGGAAACGATTGGAGCTATTAGGGAAGGACAATTTACAATGGTGAACAACTTCAGGCAGAGGTAAACACAATAATGTTGTTGTTGAAAGTTGTTGAACGGACTCTTGGAGTTCCCATGAAAACACCAATTATGAGGTAATATAATAGGAGGCACTGGAAGACATAACAATTATGAAAGTGTTCATGCCTATGTGGAATAAGGCATGAAGGGATTGGGTAAGAATTCCTTCTAAAGTAATTATTATTTTAATGATATGCATGTGTTTTATAGTGGTTGTTGTATGCCAATGATACCCAAGTAGGGTATGATTAAGTAAATAGAAACATGAAGGATACAAAAAGGAACCTCTGGCAGTTAAGGATGATTGATATCATTGCAACAAAATTCATTAACTAATGCATCATGAATGCATTGACCAACCAAGAATGACTGGGAACAATAATGCTCATGAGCAGCACATTGACTGAATGTATTAAGGAAATGAGAGGGAAAGTAATGGACTACCCATCATGTAAGGAGGATCTTCCAATATCCTACCATAATTGTAACAATGGTAAAGAAAGTAAGTGGGTGGCCATGAGTCTTGGCACCATGGTTACTAGTAAAGGCATTAATGTGAAAACTTTAGTTATGATCAGCTCAAAGTAGGAGGAACAGTCATGTTGTAATAATGAATGTAGATAGAGAAGCCATGAGGTGAGGGATTCATTGAAATCCAACTCACTATGGAAAATTACCTCACATAAATGGTGGTAACTGAAAATCAATGAAAGGGTGCATTGTGTGTAAATGTGGCCATGGACATTGGAACATTGGTTAAATTCATATGATGAATTGATTGCCTTGAAAAGGATTGGTATGTTGAAGTAATGCATGTGTAAGGGATGATATTTCATTTATCTTGTTTATCATTGAATATAATAATGTGATGCAATTTTTAGTATGCACAAATTTTGAAAAAATGTTTGGAATCCAATGCAAGTGTGAAAGGAAAATATAATGTGCATGAGAACTAACAATTCGTTTGGTTGTGTGAAGACATAATTGCAGGAAGAAAGGTATTGGCTATGGAATAAAATTAAGTCCATAAGGGGTACCATTTCCTATTGGTTATGAAAGATATAAACTATTATGAGAAGGAAATCTCATACTTGTGAATCTGGTTCCTATGTGGAATAGATATGAAAATGGGAATGTGAAAATTAGAAATTTGTGGGTGACATATTTGAAAAGAAGTTTGATTGAAAAATAATGAAAGTATCTCATGATTTTTGTATGCATGTGATATAGGTGATATGAAATATTTGTCTGAGGAAAAATGATGGTTCTCAAAGATGAAAAGTGTGGAAAATGGCTATTGTTGTGACATGAGAACCCTATGATAAGCCATGATCTCCATAAAGTAATATTGTGTTGAGTTAACATGGGCCGAAGGGGCGCCTTGACTTAAATACCTCGAGGAAGTCTCATAAATTATTATTGGGTGAGAAATCCTTAACAAGGCAATATGTATCTCCCGAAGGAATGTATATCAGAGAAAGGGATGTACAAATTTC
Organism: Picea engelmannii; assembly: GCA_009831015.1. Lineage (NCBI taxonomy): Eukaryota > Viridiplantae > Streptophyta > Pinopsida > Pinales > Pinaceae > Picea > Picea engelmannii. The sequence goes on from ML777498.1 coordinate 628,396, forward strand.
AGACCCCAACCTGGTTTCAAGTCTCACAGAGACACATATTTTAGTGCCCAACCCACATTACAATTTTAGGATGAAATTTAGTAAATAGAAAATTAAATGCTCATGGAAAAAAACATATGAAGTTTTCTATAGAAATGAATTAGAAATAAACACACCCAAAAGTTAACGCACAAAGATTTTTGGCCCAAAAATCAAGACCTTGGAAAAACCCACAATGGGAAAACCAATGAGAGAGGGGAGGATTTTTATTATTATGAGTTCTAAGAAAGTTCTTCTTGACAACAATTACAACAACAATAAATACAACTTATCTCGACTTCCATGCAATCATAAAATTCCCAGAAAATACCAAAAAACAACTCAATTTATGTGCCTAGAAATCCATACACAATACAATTGTACCAACAATTAGTTTTGTACGGTGCCTCAAAATCATGTCAGTTTACTATCAGCTTAGTTCATAAATTTATGTCTACTACATGCCTCGAATTCTATGACATTACTTGCTTATAAATTTGTGCAGCAAATATATCTTGATTTATGTTCCCTCCAACAGTTTACGATCTATCTAAGTCCATATTGTAAGGCTAGATTCTCTTGTTGTTAATATATTCTCTATTTTTGTGCTATATTTCTACATTGAAAATTGTGCCACAATATCTACAAGTCGAGTCCTCTTCTCAACTCTTCTCTCTCTCTCTTGCAGTCTCAAAACTCATGAAGAATACCAAGAATAGGGGTGCCTCTTTCCTTAATTCAACCTCATGAGGGAAGGTAAAGGGTCATCCAATCCAATGGTGGAGATTAGACTAGATGGATGGTTGAGATCAAATGACCTTTTAGTCACCCACTTCAATTACTTTTCATAAAGTCACATTTAATTTCACATCACATGAATTAATGCACTAGGGATCACATTGGACACTTTCTCACCCCTAGGCACCTAGATGATGAGAAACAATTGTCCTTGGTACTTTTTCATTTAATTTAACACTCCCTCTTACTGAGGAAAGTGTTCCTCACCACCCCAAGATTATCTATGAAAGGTAAAAACTTGCCTCTCCCCAAAGTTTTAGTGAGGATGCTTTCCACCTTCTCATATGTGGATATAAATTGTAGCTCAACTGCTCCTCTCTGAACATAATCCTAAATGAAGTGATATTTAATCTTGATGTGTTTAGGCCTATCATGAAAAATTGGATTCTTAGAGAGTTTAATGCAACTCTTATTTTCACAGTAGATCAGTGTGGGACTCATCTGCACACCAAATATCCCAACCAATAACTTGTGAAGCCATATGGCCTCACAACTAGCCTAGCTAGCTTCCATATAATCAACCTCTACAAAACTCAAAGCCACTAAATTTTACTTCTGACTGAACCAAGACCCCACTATTGATCCCAATCCAAAGAAACAACCTGAGGTACTCTTCCTATCACTGACACATCATTCCCAATTTGAATCTATGTAACCAATCAATATAAATCCATCCCCTCTCTCATAGTTCAGGCCATAATCCACCGCACCCTTAAGGTACCTAAGAACATGTTTTGTTTCCACCCAATGCACTCTCCGAGGCTCCACCATAAACTGACTAAGTGAGTTGACAACATAACAAATATTTGGTCTGGTGTTGACTAGATACATTAGCGAACCAATCAACTGAAAATACTACATGGGATCAACCAACTTAGACTCATAAGAATGAAGCTTCTTCTAGTTGGTTATCATGGGAGTGGACATGGGCCTACAATCCTCCATCTGGAATCTCTTTAGAATTTCAACAACATAGCTTTCCTATCCCAGAAATATGTTTCTAGGCTCTTGACAAAACTCCAATCCTAAGAAGTAGTGCATCATACTGATGTCTTTCATCTCGAACTCTGGAGCAAGACTCTCCTTGCAAATAGCTATGAGTCTCTCAGCCCCTATAATGAAGAGATCATCCACATATAGCACAAGAATGAGAGGTTCCTTCCCAACCACAATGTAATAAAGGTTTTGATCCACTTCACTATTCTCGAAACCCATCTGTTGCAAGTATGTATCTATCCTCAAATACCAATCTCTAGGATCTTGCTTCAGCCCATACAATGCCTTCTTCAATCTACACACATGAGAATCTCTCCCATGCACCTCAAATCTCTATGGTTTCTCAATGTACACCTCCACCTCAATGAGACCATTCATAAATGCAGTCTTCACATCCATATGATGGATCTTCCAACCCATCTCTTTTGTAATAGAGATCACTACCCTTGTCGAGGTATATTTGGAAACTGGAGAAAAGGTCTCTTCATCATCTACTCCAGGTATGTATGAGAACCCTCGAGAAACAAACTGAGACTTTTACTTCTCAATGTTGCCATCAACAAAATACTTGATCTTGTAGAGCCACCTGGAAGTCACCATTAACTTCCCCTCAGGTCTCAAAACCACATCCCAAACATCATTCTTCATGATGGAACTATACTCTTCCACCATGGCGTCCTTCCATACTTGTTGACCTACTTCCTCCTCAAAAGTGGAAGGCTCAGACTCTATGATTCTTCTGACCATGCCAATATAGCTACAAAACCTCCCAGGAAGTTTTCTCTCCCTCACAACCTACTTGGGATTCCCCACAGAACACTATGCTTCCTTCAAACTGTCTTGAAGCCACTTGGACTCCATCTTCTCTAAATTATCACCATGTGGAGGGGACTTACCCTCCTCAATCCCACCATATAAATACTATGTACCTAAATATGATATTGATATTGTATGAGAACCAATAGACTGAGAAATAGTACCCTGTGAACTAGTAATCTAAGAACCAGTAACTTGTGACCCTGTTACCTATGGACTAGTAGTCCCTGAAGTAGGTGGTCCTGAAGTCTTTGTCAATATTCTCTGTGAAGGACTCATCAGTGTCTAAGGAGATGACTTCTCCCCCTTCTCCATATCACATGACCTTCAGAAGGATCTATCCTCCTCAAATCTCACATCATGTTGCACAACAATATTCCTCAAAGAGGGGATGTATATGCGGAAATCCCAACAAATATTCCTTTCTCTGTCATGGGATATAGCTTTATCCTCTTCTTAGAAGGGAAATGTGAATAGGTAAGGCACCCAAAAATCCTAAAGTGACCCACCTCATGCTTCTTCCCATAGAAATCCTCCTCAAGAGTATTTCCCCCCAAGACTATGTGGACTTCGATTCTACAAATAGACTACAGTGTTGCAAGCCTCAAACCAATGAAACAATGGTAGCCCCTGATCATGCAACATGGCTCTCACAACCCCAACAATGACCCTATTATTCCTCTCAGCAACCCCATTCTGTTGCGGGCTGTAAGGAACTTTCACTTCTCTCTTAATGCCCTCCCTAGCACAAAATTCGTTGAAATCATTAGAGGTATAGTCACCCCTATTATCAGATATCAAAAATTTTATTTTCTTTTCAGTTTGGTTCTCTATAAGATATTTGAACTCTTGGAACTGCTAGAATACCTATATTTTTGTCTTCATGAATAAAATACAAGACTTTTGAGAGAAGTCATCAATGAAAGTGACATACCAAAAAAATCCACTCAAAGAAGTAGAAGACATAGGACCACATACATCAATATGAATCAGATCAAGAATACCAACTACTCTGTTGTCACTGGTTGGAAAAGTAGTATTGGTTTACTTCCCAAGAGAACACCCCTTTCACACCTCTCGATGCTCTATACTAAACTATATCTCTCTAGTCACAATCTCTCTCAAGATCGTTAGAGATCCATGGTGCAAATGGGCCATCCTCCTTTGCCATAAATCACAAAGGTCACTACTCCTGGTACTATTCATCAATGCTCTAATTGGATGAAACATGAGCTTGTACAACTTCTCATGATGGATCCCAATCACTTTGGTCGAAGTGACATTGTATCCCTTAGGATATAAGAGCACATGGCCATCACCGAAAAATATCTCATATCCCATATCCTTAATAGTGGAAACTGACACCAATTTCTTCTTCAAGATCGAAATATATAGGACATCTCTCAACAACATGGGAGGTAGAGACTATCTCTGAAAATACATTGTCCCACTACCAACTTCCTTGACCACTGATTCATATCCAACCACCAACTCAAGATCTCCAATCCTTGTAATAATAATGAAGTACTCATGAACACCTTTCATATGGCAGGAGGAACCATTATTAATGTACCAAATAATGGTAGATGATGCTCTAGAGGAAAGACACACCAACAAAGAATACTCCTTCTCAAACTTGTGGGTACACTCCTCCACATCTGTTGAAGCCGCAACTTTCTTCTTCTTCTTGTTAGGACACTATCCAACAAAGTGCCAAAATGTTTTATAAGCAAATTACTTGACTTTTCTCATGTCTTTCTTCCCTTGACCTTTCTTCTTATTCCCTCCCATGGAAACTTTCTTGGACTTGTTCTTTCCTTTAGCTACAAGTTCCATATTCTCCTCTTCATTACCTGTAGATGAAATCCCATGCACATAACCTCTTTGAGTTTCCTCCTAAATGAATTCATACCAAAGACGGTCCCACTTGGGAAACTTTTTCCTTGCCACAATTCCCTCAACAAAGAAAACCCATTGTTTGGTCACCCCATTCAAATAATTCCTCACAAGTTCACTATCAACAAAAACCTCCCCAATAGCATCAAGTTCATCCCTCATCTGAGTAAGATTGGTAAGATAGGTGGAAACACTTTTAGTCTTGGTCATTTTAATGCTCTTCAGTTTCTCCCTCAATACCATTTTCCCTTTTTCATTGGAACTCTGGTAAAGCTTGGTTAAGGTTTCCAATATATCTCATAGGTATTGGACTTCTTGATCACATGTGGAATCACATGGTCCTTAATGGAATCAAGTATAATTATTTTGGCCTTTATATTCTTTTTGGTGTAAGCTTCCAAAAGAGTAACATCCGTAGGCACCTTCGGAGAATTCATTTGTGAGTTCTCCACAATATTCCACAACTCACATTCCTATAGAAGCAACACAATCCTCTCCTTAGATGAGCTGAATTTATCAGCTCCATCCAACCTATCCTCAACCCTCAAAGCGATGTCCATTGACCCTCTCAACTGAAACACAAGCCCACAAATTTCTACCTAGTGAAGTACCTCCTCTTCTCAACAAAATCTTTGTACTTTGTAGCTGATATATTTCTTCCCTTTCACACTTCCAACTCTGATACCATGTAGAAATTTCAGACCCCAACCCAGTTTCAAGTCTCACAAAGACACATTGTTTAATGCCCAACCCACATTGCAATTTTAGGCTGCAAATTAGTAAGTAGAAAATTAAAGGTTCATGAAAATAAACACATGAAGTATGCTACAACAATAACTCAGAAATAAACACACCCATGAATTAACACATAGAGATTTTTGGTCCAAAAATAAAGACCCTGGAAAAACCCACAAGAGGAAAACCAATGAGAGAGGGGAGGATTTTTATTATTATGAGTTCTGAGAAATTTCTTCTTGACAAAAATTACAAAATAAATAAATGCAAATTAGCTCAACTTATGTGCAACTGTAAACTTCCCAGAAAACATTGAAAAATAGCTCCTCGATTTCTATTCCTAGAAATCCATACAAAGTATGGTTGTACCAACAATTAATTTTGTATGGTGCCTCAAAAATCATGCTAGTTGATTGTCAACTCAGTTCATAAATTTATGTCTACTACATGCCACAAATTCTCTGCCATTACTTTCTTAGAAATGTGTGAAAAAAATATGTCTCAATTTTTGTGCCCTCCAATAGTGTATGACCTATCTCAATCCATATTGTACGATCATCTTCTCTTGTTGTTAATCTCTCCTCGATTTGTGTGCTAGTTTGTTTCCTTGGAAATTGTGCCACAATCTCTACAAGTCAAATCCTCTTCTCTCTCTCTCTCTCTCTCTCTCTCTCTCTCTCTCT
>ML777498.1:634355-660200 GCA_009831015.1 Picea engelmannii
CTCATGAGAGAAGGTGAAGGGTCATATAATCCAATAGTGGAGATTATACTAGATGGATGGTTGATATAAAATAACCTTTTAGTCACACACTTCACTTAATTTTCATAAATTCACATTTAATTTCACATCACATGAAATTAATGCACTAGGGACCACATTGGACACTTTCTCACCCATAGGAACCTAGGTGATGAGAAACACTTTTCCTTGGTAATTTTTCTTTTAATTTAACAGGCGATACATGAGCTCGGACCTGGAGCATGAGTGACCACAAGGAAGAGGATACTTCGATAATTCTTGTAATCTATTGATTACGATTATGCACACAATGGGTATGTCAAGGAAAATAATGAGCCAAGTTAATAAGCCAACCATATCGATGTAGATCCATAAGCTACATAGATAAATATTTTGTTGATTTGTGAATATTTCCACTTGAGTTTGAAAAACAATAAAATTTTTGCATGAAATTGTAATTAATATGTTGTCTGTTGAAAATTGTTCTAGGCATGTTTTGAAATTCCAAAGTTCGAGTAAGGACCATATCAAGAAGAGGAAAACATTGTTGTAGCAATTGAAAGTTGAAGGAATGGATGGTGTTACTGAGATGAAAAGAACACCGAGGACATTGTTCCTTTAAGGGGGAGGGATTCTAATGCACCTTGTTTCCCCCAGCCTATAATTAATCACGATTGATGATTTCTAAGCCATGGCATACAAAAAAGGTAAATGTATTAATTGTTTAATTAAAAACGCCAACAATTGATTGTGGGGTGAAGCCTTGAAGGTATTGGCCATGATATTACTAGAGGAAATAGTGGGGAAACTTAGATAAGGGTTCATCATGATAAATATGACCTAATCCTCCTCGCTGATAATATTTGATTTTGATATATTCAGATCAATTCCCTCATCCCAGATTTCAAGACAAATCGGTTAATGAGAAGGGGGATGGTAGTGGAACAACCAACAACCCTCAATGAATACATGTATGGGAAGACATGGTTAGGATAGCAGAGGCTTCCAGCAAAAGGCACAACAAAGTACCAAATTCTATAGCCCCATATTGACCCACAGGTTACCTTCTAATAAGAGAAAATAAGGACAGGTCAAGAACCTTCCTACAAGAAGGGGTGCATGAAAAGGGATGCACGAGTGTGTGCATGGGGGCTTTTGGTCCGATAAGGAAAAGTGTGCAATGGAGAGTCCAGGTGTGGGCATAGAGACTTGAGTCTCAGAGAAAAGTTTGGTTGCAAGGTTGGTATGAGGACCTAGCTCCTAACCTAAGTTGTGAAGGTCTCGAGCTTAATGTTGGGAAAGGATATAATAGACCTTGAAGAGGCCTTGGCCAGGTGGGCATGAGAAAATATTAACCAAGAGTGGTGTGAAGGAGAGTAACATTCACCTATCAATATCCTTAAGAATTAGAGAGAGACTCGTTGGTGGTATCATGGCCTTGCATGGGGTTGGCCTACTGTCAAAGCTAATGAGTGAGTAGAGCCTATGGTTGGGTGGAAAGGAATACACCTATGGTCAACTGGTTGGCTACAAATTATAATAGATAAGTAATTTATGTGTTCTGTATAATTAAATAAATGAATGATTTATTTTTGTATTGTATGTATGGATATATGAGTCTACCACATGGATAGAATCATGTTCCATTTACAATTCTATGTACATGAATAGTGTTGGACCTATAAGAAAGTTGAAATACTGAATGTTTTGTCTCATGTGTAGACAGTAATATGATAGTCATATTGGGTCTCCTATGTAATGAAGGAAGTGTTGTAACCTTCCTCCTAGAAGGAATAACACCTTGACTATAATAGTGGCCCGAGGGGTCTAGAGAGGGTTGTAGAGTTTGAGTTACCTCCTAGATTCATATCAATCTAGGACTCTAAGTCCTCGAATGGTACTTGTTCTGGCTTAATCAATTGTAACCCTCTACCTTATTACCAAGGTTAAACAATTCCAAATTACATATGTGCATCACTATATGAGTGATGAAATTCAACAACCATTGATTTCAGAGATGGAATAGATCTTGGTCATCCAAAGACAATCTTATACCCTGTTGAAGTATTCTTTTACAACAACAAGGGAACATAAACATTGGATTGGTGGATAGTTGTATGTTAGAAAAATAGGATCATGGAGAAATAAAATAAAACAAATGTGGAAATAAAAAATAGAAAATACACAATAAAATAGAGACAAAAATATACGTGGTTCACCCAGTTTGGGCTACGTCCACAAGAGAAATTGCCAGTACTTCCTTTTTTTATTATCCAACAAATGAAGGGATACAACCCACAACACACTTGTTGTAACTTCCTCTTCTTTCTCTCACATTTTCCTCTCTCAGAATACAATATTTGCAATGATGCATAGCCACAATACATTTCCCTCATAAAAGAGGGTTGCCTTATAGGGAAAAAAAATCTAACATAACTTCTACCATCAGATCCATGACCTTATAATGAACGATCCATATTTACAATGAAATTACAATATACATTTACAAGGCATCTTTTTCCTTTGGGGGTCCGCTTGCCCCCAGATTCCCCAGCTGGGGGGATGGACCCCGCAAAGGAGGTAACCCCCCTCTGCACTCCCCTGCATGGAGGGGTGTACATTATTCTGGTGTATAAAGTCTTCATGGGGTATAAACACGGCTGAAAACAAAGACCTATGAATCAGGAAGATAATCAGGCTCCACAACCAACAATCTCCCACTTGGAGACTGATCTCAACAACTCCACCGTTGTTGTATATGCTGGGAATATGATCCTTCTTGGACCTGGAAAATTTATCATATTCACCTTTATGCTTGAAGACCGACTGAAACTAAGAAGGAACTCATTTTCTCCCCAGTTACTCCCTTTGTTAATATGTTTGCATGATTCTGGCTAGTGTGTATCTTTTCCAACTTCAAATGTCCATCTTTCAAGATAGATCGTATAAAATGGTACCTCAGTTTTATATTCTTAGTCTTTGAATGGAAGGATGATTTCTTTGCAAGATGAATGACACTCTCACTATCACAATATAACTTGCTAGTCTCATGTTTCTTTCCTAATTCCTGCATAAACATTTGTAACCAAATCATTTCTTTACTAGCCTCTGTAGCAGCAACATACTCTGCTTTTGTTGTTGAAAGTGAAACAACCTTTTGTAGTTTCAAAATCCAACTTACTGTTGTTCCACCTATAGTAAAAACTGTTAGAAAAACAAGATCGTGGAGAAATAAAATCAAACAAATGTGGAAATAAAACATAGAATATACACAATACAATAGAGACACAGATATACGTGGTTCACCCAGTGTGTGCTACATCCACCAGATAAATTGCTAGGTCCTTGCTTTATTATTATTCAACAAATGAAGGGATACAACCTACAACACACCCGCCATAACTCCCTCTTCTTTCTCTCACAGTCTCCTCTCTCAAAATATAATATTTGCAATGATACATAGCCACAATACATTTCCCTCATAAAAGAGGGTTTCCTTCTAGGGAAAAAAACCCTAACATAACTTCTACCGTTAGATATGTGACCTTATAACGAATGGTCTAGATTTACAGTGAAATTACAATATACATTTACAAGAAATTTTTTCCTTCGGGGGTTTCGCCCCTGAACCCCTGCTTTCCCCCTGAACCCGCAGAGGGGGTAAGCCCCCTATGCACTCCCCCACGTGGAGGAGTGTACATTATTCTAGGGTTTAAAGTATTCATGGTGTATAAACATAGTTGAAAACAAATACCTTTGAATCAAGAAGATAATCAGGCTCCACAACCAACAATCTCCCACTTGGAGATTGATCTCGACAACTCCACTGTTGGACTATGAACCTTCTTGGACCTGGAAAATTTATCATCTTCATATTCATGTTTGAATACCAACTGAAACTGACCAGGAACTCATTTTCTCCCTAGTTATTCCCTTTGTTAACATATATGCAGGATTCTCGCTAGTGTGTATCTTTTTCAACTTCAAATTTCCATCTTTAAGGATGGATCGTATGAAATGGTACCTGAGATGTACATGCTTAGTATTTGAATGGAAGGCTGAGTTATTTTCAATATTAATGACACTGTCACTGTCATAGTACAACCTTTTATTCTCTTGCTTCTTTCCCAATTCCTCCATAAACCTCTGTAACCAAATCATCTATTTACTAGCCTTTGTAGCAACAACATACTCTGCCTTTGTTTTTTAAAGTGAAACAACCTTTTTCATTTTCAAAATCGAACTTACTGTTGTTCCACCTACAGTAAAAACATACCATGTGGTTCTCCTCCTGCTATCTTTATCACCTTCCATATCTGAATCAACATAACCATGTAGAACAATGTTTGAGCCTCCAAAACATAATGCATGAGTAGTAGTACCTCTCAAATACCTGAGCATCCACTTTACTACCTCTCAATGTTCTTTACCTGGATTGTTCATATATCTTCTCACAACTCCCACTACATGTGCAATATCTGGTCTTGTGCAAACCATTGCATACATGATGCTACCAAATACTGATGAATAAGGGACCCTGGACATGTATTCTATCTCCTCCTCTGTTTTGGGACACATTTCCTTAGTTAATTTGAAATGGCTGGCCTAAGTTGTACTAATTGACTTTTCATTCTGCATTCTAAACCTCTCCAACACCTTCTCTATGTACTCACCTTGACACAATGTCAATTTGCGATTTTTCCCATCTCTTGTTATTCCCATACCAAGAATTTTCTTTGCAGCACCCAAATCCTTCATCACAAATGAATTAGACAATTTCTTCTTGAGCACATTTATATCCTGCATATTATACCCTACAACAAGCATGTCATGTACATACAATAACAATATAATATAGCTTCCATTTTCTAGCTTTTTAAAATAGACACAGTGATCAGAATGACATATACTATAACATTGTTCTGTCATAAACCTGTAAAACTTCAAGTACCACTTCCTTGGAGCTTGCTTTAGGCCATACAAGCTCTTCCTCAACTTGCATACCAAATTCTCCTTCCCTTTGACCTCATACCCCTGTGGCTGATGCATATAAATCTCTTCCTCCAAATTCCCATGGAGAAAAATTATTTTTACATCTAACTGTTCAAGACACAAATATTCTACTACCACAAGAATTGAAATAGTCCTAATTGAAGTCATTTTAACAATAGGAGAAAATATTTCATCAAAATCTATACCATTCTTTTGTGAAAACCTCTTTACAACAAGTCTAGCCTTGTACCATTTTTTTCCTCCATTTTCTTCCTTCAACTTGTAAACCCATTTATTCTGCAATGCTCTTTTTCATGGAGGCAACTGAACCAAGTCCGAAGTCTGGTTATTTACCAAGTAATCCATTTCCTCTTTCATGCCTTTCTCCCACTTCTTTTTGGTGTCTACCTACATTTCCTCTTCATAACATTCAGGTTCATGAGAATCAATCAACAATAAATAATACAATCTAGGAGAATATCATTCAGGGGGTCTACTTAACCTGGTAGATATTCTAACAACACTTGCAGGAGTTTGAGGTACCTGTTGATCCTGCTGTTGTACATTTTGATTTTTTGGTACCTTTGGAATTTATTTTTCAGTGATCTCACCAAGCACTGTGTATTCTAGTTTTTCTTTTTCCTGTTTCTTTCCTTGCAATTGATCTCTGTACATGACCTTCTCATTAAATATGACATCTCTACTCCTAATAATTTTTTTATTTTCATAATCCCATAAGTGATAACCAAAATCATTAACACTGTATCCAATAAAGGTACACTTCTTGGATTTTTCCTCAAGCTTTGTTCTATTTTATTTATCAATATGGACAAATGATTCACAACCGAAAGTCTTCAAAAATAAATAGTTTACCTTTTTACATGTTCATTCCTCCTCTGGAATTCTACCATCCAAAGAGCTTGAAGGTCTTCTGTTTATTAAGTAAAAAAAATATCTATAGAATCTTCCCAGAATTGTAAGGGCAAACAAACATTCAATCTCATACTCCTTGCATGCTCCATGATTATCCTATTCATCCTTTCTAACACACCATTTTCTTGTGGTGTTCCTGGAACTGTCTTCTCTCTACGAATCCCATGGTATGAACAATAATCATCGAAATCCTTGTTGCAATATTCACCTCCATTTTCTGATCTGAGACACTTCAACCTTTTTCCTATCTCCTTCTCAACCAAAGCTTTCCATTTATTAAAAGTATCAAAAACATCAGATTTTTGTCGAATGTAATAAACCCAAGTTTTTCTAGTTGCATCATCAATAAAATTAACATAATAAAAAGAGCCACCAAGAGATGATACATGATTTGGTCCCCATACATCTGTATGCACAAGATCTAACCTTTCACTCTTCCTTTCTTCTATGACTCTGTTTTGTTTTGCATAAACACAATGCTCACAGAAATCCAAATCAATTTGTTTAAGATATGGCAACAAATTTCTTTTGTGAAGTATATGCATCCCCTTCTCACTCATGTGTCCAATCCTATGATGCCACATTGTTGTATCCACTCCTGTAGAAGCTAAAGAGATAGAAGAGTCAATATTACCAGTACATAAATACAATGTACCTACCTTCTCTCCTTTTGATATCACCAATGATCCTTTGGTGACCTTCCACACCTTATCTGTAAATATAGATATACAACCTTCACTTGCCAACTGCCCTATTGAAATTATATTTTTCCTTAGACCTGGAACATGTCTTACCTCTTTCAACAACCATTGGTTTCCATTGCTTTGCTTTATTTTTACCTTTCCCATTCCAACAATTTTGCATGGTGCATCATCACCCAAATGAACCTATCCAAAATCACCTTGAACATAATATATAAAATGTTTCATATGGGGTGTGGCATGAAATGAATATGCTAAATCTACTACCCAAGACTCAGAGATATTATCTACAAAAATAATCAAAGCATCTTGTAACACATCACCTGTTCCATTTGCTTCCTGATTTTTCTCTTGCTGTCCATCTCTTTATTTCTTTGGAGCTCTGCAATATTTCTTTAGATATCCTTTATTCACACAATTTTAGAACTTTATCTTTCCAAATCTGGATTTGGATCTTCCCTTCCTAGAATTGCCATGGTTCCCTAAGCCCTTTCCTCTATCCTTTTATCTTCCCTTGTTCTCAATGTTTAATGCATTACTTGATGTCTCACCCGTGCTTTTCTTGTGCATTTCCTCACTAAGGATAATACCAACAACATCATAAAATTTTAAAGTATTTGAACCAGAGACAAAGTTAATTAAAGTAATAACCAATCCATTCTATCTTTTTGGAAATTAGCACAAGATTACAAGAGCCCTGACCTCATCATCAAAGTCCACTTTTACAGAACTTAGTTGATTAGTAACTGTATTAAATTATTTTAAATGATATGAAACCGACCCACCTTCTGACATCTTCATATTAAATAATATCTACATTAGAAATACCTTATTGGACATCGAGGGTTTTTCATATAGTTTAGCCAATACATCCATCAACTCCTTTGTTGTCCTTTCTTTCGAAATATTGAAAGTCACCATTGCTGCCAAGCTCAATCGTATCGTTCCTAGTGCCTTTATGTCAAGAACTTCCCATTCTTCTTCCTTCATGCTTGTCATTTTCTTTGCTATTCCACCCAATGGTAGAAATAGAGCCTTCTGATATAAATAATCTTCCATCTGCATCTTCCATAACTGGTAGTTTTGGCTGTTAAATTTCTCGACCATAAAATTTCCATCTTCCACCATTGCTCCCACTCGAACCAAGAACCCTCCTTTTCTGCGAGTTACCTTTCTCTCTGATACCAGTTGTTATAAAAACAGGATCCCAGAGCAATAAAATGAAACAAATGCAGAAATAAAGCACAGAAGACACACAATAAAATAGAGACATATATACACGGTTTTCCCAGTGTGGGCTACATCCACTAGAGAAATTGCCAGGTCCTTGCTTTATTATTATCCAACAAATGAAGGGATACAACCTATAACACACCCATTGCAACTTCCTCTTCTTTCTCTCACAATATCCTCTCTCAAAATACAATATTCACAATGATACATAGCCACAATACATTTCCCTCATAAAAGAGGGTTGCCTTCTAGGGAAGAAAACCCTAACATAACTTTTATCATCATATATGTGACCTTATAATGAACGGTCCAGATTTACAATGAAATTACAATATACATTTACAAAGAAATTTTTTCCTTCAGTGGCTCACTTGCCCCTGACCCCACAGAGGGGTTAAACCCCCTCTACACTCCCCCGCATGGAGGAGTGTACATTCTTCTAGGGTGTAAAGTATTCATGGGTTATAAACATAGTTGAGAACAAATACCTCTGAATCAAGAAGATAATCAGGCTCCACAACCAACAAAAACATATCTTGTGGTGCTCCTCCTGCTATATTTATCAACTTCCATATCTGAATCAACATATCCTTGTAGAACAGTGTCTGAACCTTCAAAACATAATGCATAAGTAGAAGTACCTCTCAAATACCTAAGAATCCACTTTACTTCCTCTCAATGTTCTTTACTTGGATTTTTCATATGCATGCTCACAACTCCCACTGCATGTGCAATATCTAGTCTTGTGCAAACCATTGCATAAATCAAGCTGGAAACTGCTGATGAATAAGGGACCCTCGACATGTATTATATATCCTCATGTTTCATGGGACACATTTCCTTAGTTAATTTGAAATGGTTGTCCAAAGGTGTACTAACTGGTTTTTCATTCTGCATTCTAAACCTCTCCAACACCTTCTCTATGTACTCACCCTGAGACAATGTCAATTTGCAATTTTTCCTGTCTCTTGTTATTCTCATACCAAGGATTTTGTTTGCAGCACCCAAATCCTTCATTGAAAATGAATTGACTAATTTCTTCTTGAGCACATTTATATCTTTCATATTAGACCCTGCAACAAGCATGTCATCTACATACAATAGCAAGATAATATAGCTTCCATTTTCTATAGTGATCAAAATGACATGTACTATAACCTTGTTCTGTCATAAACCTACCAAACTTCAAATGCCACTTCCTTGGAGCTTACTTTAGGCCATACAAGCTCTTCTTCAACCTACATACCAAATTTTCCCTCCCTTTGACTTCATACCCCTATGGTTGTTGCATATAAATCTCTTCCTCCAAATCCCCATGGAGAAAAGTTGTTTTTACATCTAACTATTCAAGATGAAAATATTCTACTACCAGAAGACTTAAAATAGTCCTAATTGAAGTCATTTTAACAGTAGAAGAAAATATTTCATCAAAATCTATACCTTTCTTTTGTGCAAACCCCTTTACAATAAGTCTAGCCTTGTACCGTTTTTTTCCTCCATATTCTTCCTTCAACTTGTAAACCCATTTATTCTGCAATGCTCTTTTGTTGTAGGAAACTGAACCAAGTACCAAGTCTGGTTATTTACCAAGGAATCCATTTCCTCTTTCATACCTTGCTCCCATTTCTTCTTAGTGTGTACCTGCATTTCCTTTTCATAACATTCTTGTTCACCAGAATTAGTCAACAATAAGTAATACAATGAAGGAGAGTATCATTCAGGGGTTCTACTTAACCTGGTAGATATTCTAACAACAGTTGTAGGAGTTTGAGGTACCTGTTGATCTTGTTTTGCACATTTTGATTTTTTTGTACCTTTGGAATTTCTTTTTCAGTGATCTCATCAAGCACTGTGTATTCTAGTGTTTCTTTTTCCCGTTTCTTTCCCTGCAACTTATCTTTATACATGACCTTCTCATTGAATATGACATCTCTACTCCTAATGATTTTGTTATTTTAATAATCCCATAATTGATAACCAAAAGCATTAACATTGTATCCAATAAAGGTATGCTTCTTGGATTTTTCCTCAAGCTTTGTTCTATTTTCTTATCAATATGGACACATGATTCACAACCGAAAGTATTCAAAAAAGAATAGTTTACCTTTTTACCTGTCCATGCCTCCTATGGAATTATACCATATAAAGAGATTGAATGTCCTTTTGTTTATTAAGTAAATGACAATATCTACAACATCTACCCAGAACTGTAAGGGAAAACCAGCATGAAGTCTCATACTCCTTGCCTGCTCCATGATTGTCTTGTTAATCCTTTTTGACACACCATTTTTTTGTGGTGTTCCTGGAATTGTATTCTCTCTACGAATACCATGGTATGAACAATAATCATAAAACTCTTTGCTGCAATATTCACCTCCATTGTCTAATCTGAGACACTTCAACCTTTTTCATGTCTCATTCTCAACCAAAGCTTTCCATTTCTTAAAAGTATCAAAAACATCATATTTTTGTCGAATACAATAAACCCAAGTTTTTCTAGTTACGTCATCAATAAAAGTAACATAATAACAAGATCCACCAAGGGATGATACATGAGCTAGTCCCCATACATCTATATGCATAGGCTTTAACCTTTCACTCTTCTTTTCTTTTCTGACTCTAATAAATCCGACTCTCTTATGTTTTCCATAAACACAATGCTCACAGAAATCCAAATCAATTTTTTTAAGATCTGGCAACAAATTTATTTTGTGAAGTATTTGCATCCCCTTCTCACTCATGTGTCCAAGTCTATGATGCCATAATGTTGTATCCACTCTTGTAGAATCTAAAGAGATAAAAAAAGTCGGTATTACCATTACATAAATACAATGTACCTACCTTCTCTCCTTTTCCTATCACCAATGATCATTTGGTGAACTTTCACACCTTATCTGTAAATATGGATATACAACCTTCACTTGCCAACTGCCCTTTTGAAATTAGATTTTTCCTTAGATATGGAACATGTCTTACCTCTTTCAAAAACCATTGGTTTCCATTTCTTTGCTTTATTTTTACCTTTCCCATTCCAACAATTTTGCATGGTGCATCATCACCCATGTTGGAGCCGCCTTTTCCAAGTGGTTGAAATATAATTCTTAAAATCAAAAGTTGGTTTTTAGGCTGTCTTTTACTTTATGATCTTTACCCACTGAAAGCTTCAATACCAAGACATGTGAAGTGGTAATGGCTGTTATAGTCCTAAATCACCATCTTTTAACCGTTAAGCAAGATTATTACTTTTATTACCTCGTGTTATCGTGCTTCGGGAGTTACAAGTCAAATGGTTTCCAAACTCTGATATGTGAAGTCGCGAAACGGTTTTAAAAGTTTACCCAGGTTAGTGTCAGGAGTAAGTTACTTTAAACCCTAGCTAAGAACTATTGGGGTTTCGTAACTCGGTGATCACTCTCCCAAAAAACCATACCTTCATAGCTCTGAGTCGCGAAGTCACAATATTCATTAATTAGGCATGGATTAATTAAGCACTTTTTTTAGACCATGATTTTTTTTAACTAGATCGCATCATCATGATTTCAGGTTTTGGGGGCTCAAAGAGTAGGAGTGAAATATTCCGATGCGGAAAACAATGAAAAAGGGGGGATTAAATACTAAATCAAACTTAATTAAAGGATCTAAGCTGGATTAATCGATGCGTTAATGAAAACTTTAACACGCACTATCTACGGAGTAAATTTAAATGTTTTTGCACTGATTCGTGTCACGACTCGTAAAAAAATTATGGCATTTATTTGAAATACGATGAAGTGACAGATAGTAGGATCTCACTTTTACTGCTAAAATATTTCTTTAAATGATTTGACCATTCTGTTCGCAAGGACACCAGGGGTTTAAATGCTAAGATAAAGAGTTTTTTATTTCATTATTTCGATTTTGTTTCTATTTTGCACGCAAATCTTTTTCATTAGGATAAATTTTGTCTGTATTTGCATTTTTACTACAGGAGATCTGAGTACAGAGTCCTCAATCATGGCTCCATGAAAAGCATCCAAGGCAACTTCTGAGAGTTCAGGTCAGGGCTCAGATGATTTTTTTGATAATTCACCCCAAAGCATTGATACTGTCAAAACCTGGACATACATCTCCGACATTCTTCAATTCGAATCGGTGAATTGTTCAAATGATTCCAGCGATAATGAGAGGGATGATTTGGACACCAAATACAAAATCGTCATTCAAGCAGAGATGCACAAAATAGCAGCAAGGCCACGGCTCCTTCCCTATTATGATATGATCATATGGGCACTAGACCATGTGGATATCCTGACCAGGACTATTATTAGCGAGCAGAAGGTGACGATTGGGACTTTTAGACCAGAACATTTGTAGGCAATGTATTAGCTATCACCCACACCAAACTTCTTGTATGATGCCGATTTTTTGGAAGGTATCAAGTGGAAGGAATGCAAGCAATATGGAAGAAACTTGTCCGATCTGATCAAGGATTGGGTTTCACACCCCGCAAAATTCATGGCGGATGGTAATGGAATTTATTCAATCTCCTCCTTAGAACTGCAATTCAGGTATATAGCAATGATGGCTTGTAGGTTGTATGGGAAGGAGGACACCGCACACTTTTTCCTCCCCTGGGTGTCTTTGATTCATACAGTCGCTGAAGGTTTTTCTTTCGACTGGGACATACTGTTGTCAAATAGTCTAACCAGTCGAATTACCGAATATCGAGCACAAAGGGCGAGTGGGAAAGAAACTTCATTTTTCATGACCGCCTACATCATGGATGCTATTTGTTTCATGATGCCTTTCCCTCTAGTAAGTTGGATCTGGACTCCATCTAATGCTGAGCCTATTCATGTCTATCACTCAAAACTTTGGGAGGACAAGGCCAAAGAATTAATATACGAGATTTTCAACTGGGTAATGGTACCGATGCATGTCTCCATCTTCGGTAACCCACCTCCCAGGATTTTAGATAGCATCACGACCAACTTGAGTAGTGTGGCTGACTAGTATGTAGAGGCGGATTTTTCATACATCAGGGTTTTCGACGCCTCTGTTCCCACGTATGCTCTACCACTATTCATGTCGGATAAGTTGGTATGTCATGAAATTTCCAGGAAAAATGTGATCGGTGGCATAAGCAAAGAGCTCAAAGGTTTTTCAAAGAAGGTATGGCTGCCTTTCCCCATTCATTTTTATACATATTCTTTATTAGATTTCGAACATGCCAAAGCCAAGGCTACGACCTTGGAGGATTTTAAATTGGTCAACATCGAGTTTAAGAAACATGACCTACATAAGGTCGTGAGTAATCACATGGTGAATTGTGGAATGAAAATATATGAACGTGAGCATTCACCTCATGATGACATCTTCTGATGTGTGAGATCCTATGCCAAGGTCCTAAGTCAGATTCAAGCCCTGTCGCCTAGGGAGATGGCCGATTTCTTCAAATTTCAGGAACACCGACGGAGCTACCTTCCCTCTGTTTTATAGGGTAAGAACTCACAGACTATAGATATATAGCAAACGGAAGCCAAGGGGTCAAAATATTTAGGTCCTAACCAAGAGGAAAATTAGGAAAAGAAAAAGGAAATCGGGGACCTAGAACAGGAAGCCGAGATCCCCAACCCATCAAACAAGCCAACCATGGTTGTTACCCTAGAGAAACCATCCAAGGAAATCAATAGTCCCATCATTTATATCACTCCCCTACAGTCCACAAAGGGAACCCCTGATGTGGGATGGATTTTCGGCGAAGAACTAATGCCCATTACTGTAGAAGAGTTGCCTCCGAACGAATTCTTCTTCGATAAGAAGTGAAAGGCCATTGTGAAGCAAGACCTTTATCGAGAAGCAGGCATAGTAGCCAAAAAATTCAAAATCCTAGCCGATGGGAAGACCATGAAAAAGGAGGAATTTTCCACTCAGATAGCAGGGACATTGGGGGCTTTTGCTACAACCAACCAATATTATGTCGGATCTCTAAAGGAAAAGTTAAAGTGGAAGAACTGTTTGATCAGAACATTGGAGGCTAAGCTAGCTACAACAGAGGCAAATGCTAGAGATCAGGTGAACACAGGTCTAGAACAAGCCAGAGCATCTGATCAAAAGGAAATCGAGTGGCTCAGATCCGATCTCGAGAAAATACATCAGTCGGCTCAGACCAGCCAAGCACATGTAAGCCAACAAGAAGAACTGATCAGGCAGTTATAGGTAAATTTGAATTCTATCGAGAGCCAGGTTATAGATATCAGGATATTCAAATCCCAAGCCATTGAAATCCGGAAAAGAGTGTTAGTAGCTTAGCAATTTACTTGCTAAAGTGAAAGCCATCCAAAACCATTTCCAGACCATTGACCAAGTGTTTTCACCCAATTCGTCACTTGGTGAGCAAATAAAGGGTGCTTACATGCCCAGTTGGGTCTTGCTAGGCATGACAGCTGTAGAGTAAAGGGTTAGAAAAAGAACAACAAAACTATAAAAAAAAATTAAATTAAAACAAACTAAAACTATGAGCATATGGAAAAAGAAATAACAAACACAATGGACCAATATCACCAATGTTTTAAGGCTGATCAATTGATGAAATCCAAAGCACAATGAAGAAAGGGAACTGTGGTTCCTTCTTCCTCCAAAGGAAGGCTCTTTAGGCCCTCACAAACTTGCTCTCCTTACAATGAGAAAATGAGAATGATGGTGAAAGAACTCAAAGAATATCCACTCAAGAGAGAGGTGGATAGCTCAATGAAATGGTGCCAAAGGTGTTATTGTAAAAGAACGAGTCCTTAACAATCTTAGCAGCATAACAATACATGAGATTCCTTGAGAAAATGATGTTTCTTCATGGCTTTTTATAGCATAGCATTGGGTGATTATGTAACTCCTTTGAGGTGTGAAAAGGGGCTCTTTAGGGCTCAATTAGGTCTTTGACCAGCCTACCATGTGGATTCAGCTCAGATTTGATGTCAAATCGGCTTGGGAGCTGATCCATTAGTGGTTGGGAGGCTGACAAATTTCAATAAATGCGTCGTTTAGCAGGTGCGCGAGTTTTTGCGCCAACAGTCGGGCGTCGTGCACGCATGCGCTAATGATACGTTGTTTTTCCGTGCATGTGCATGCGCACCCAGATTCTGCAAAGCGCCCTTCAATTTTTGGTTATTTTGTATAGTTTTTGACCCTTTTGCAATGTTGTGAATTAATCCAGTGCCATGAATGACTTCATTCCTGTTTTGACGATGTTGAGTTCTTGTTGCCATGTGTGGATGAAATTTCAGTGATAACAGATGCCCCTTGATGGATGAGGTTAGGAGCATACGTATAGCCGAAATCCATCATTGTTTCTTTTACTGAGAATGTTGTCATAAGAGAGAGAAAGAGTGGGACCGTGTAGAGCGATCCTTTGGAGAAGAAAGGAACTGGTAGAACGTGACCTTCCAGAAGGTGTGTAACAATATACAACTATGTACAAACGAGGCGGGCATGCCCCATGCTTGTGTTATGTAACTCTGAAAAAAGATGACGGAAGTGTTGGTGTAGACAACTGCAGCACCCTCGGGGGTGGTAATGATAATGGCAGAAGACAATTCTACAAAGGAACATACTCTGAACAATAGGCAATGATCGTGGTAATAAGTAGCGACGATGATGTGGGCATTGATGGCCCGACCGAGTTCAGAGGTCTTCGGCAAATGATAAGAATAACTGCAATAGTCACAAAGTAAGACCCACCGTAACATGAGAAAGTGTTGGCGTCAAATGTTATGGGGGTCAACAACATCAGGGAGCAATGGTGTTTCCCCCTGTGTCGTCTGAGATCTCTCATTGAATGGAAAAGGATAATCAAGATACTGTCACCCTTCTAGAAAATTGTGCTGATGTCGAAAAAAGGGGGATGCGACTCCCAGAAGCAAAGGGCTCCATGGAATCTACTGAGATGAGGAAGTGGCAGAGGTACATGGACGAAGTCAAGAAGTGGGAAGACTCAAGACTGCCCTTGGCTGGAGGATGTATGAAATAAACAGTGGCCGCAACCATGTGACAAGGTTGAGTGTCAGGGGGACACCAAGACCGAGGATAAGTTGTGCCAGAAGCGGGACAAGGTGAATAAATTCAGAGGGTAGAGGTAAGGGACCTGTGGATTACTCTGAAGATATGGACGATGCCGGCAAGGGTAGCTGATAAGTAATGCTCCAACCAAGGGTGACATGGGTTGCGTGTGGCCAAAAGAAAGCAAGTCACCAACGGTGACGACAAAAGAAAATGTAATGACTGGAAATAAAGGCGTTTGTACAATAAATAATGAATAATTTGGGAAAAATGTACAAATACAGAAACGGGTGCTCCAGTGTGAAATGAGTGCCCCAGGGAGGGCAGAAATTTCTTGGATAACTGATGAAGGGTGGGGGCCCCATTGGTGAGTTTCTGTATGAGGTAGGTGAAATGAAGATAGGTTCGCAGATGGGCAAACTGATGGTGGATGAAATGGTGGGTTCATGATCCTGCGGAGGTGTAGGTAAAAAGTACAGAACCATGAAGTGATGATCTGAGAGTCCATATGGGAAGCTAGAAAAATGAGGAGAAGAGGTATGTGGTTGATCTGCAACATGATGAAAGACTACTGGGACTCCCATCCCTAAAGGGTAATGAAAAACAACATGAGTGTCAAAAGTACAAAAAGGTGCTATGAATGAGACAACTCATGTGGGTAAGAAAGCTACCGGGTACCAGTACTGAAGATGCAATGATAGAGGTGTGAGTACTGCAGAGCTGGAAAGGGATATCCTAAAGGCCAATATCAGAGGGTGTGATTGGAAATGTAAATGCAATACAGCGGGAGAGACTACATGCTAGTGCTGAGTATATACCTGAAGGAATGATGTGGAGAGATGATGATCAAGTACCTGCACATAGAACAACCAAATACCCAAAGTGAACAATATCTGAAGAGAATCAAAGATATGAGCATGTATTAGATAAATGTGACAATGCGCGTGCATACCTGACCATGATAAAAAAAAAGCGCCCCGGGGGCTCAGGATGAAAAGTGACCTAGGGACAGTTGTGATGTAGGCAGCGGGATGTTGATCCTGTGGCTGAAGATGGCTCGAAAAAATGGACGTCATGGGCTCCCGGAATGGTGAGTGGAAGTTTGGAAAAAGGTCTGTATATAGCTGTAGGGCCCACATTGCCACCTCATTTGTACCTGCTGCTACAGTGACTGGACTAGCAGATTCAGAGGAGGTTTGGTGATTCAGGGAGCACGATATTCAGGGAGCAGTCAATGATCACCTCTGTGGGTTGTTGGTGCAGGGCTAATTGATGTCACCGATATTCCAGGATCATAGGACACTGGTATGTAAAATGTTCTAATGAATCGCAAAGAGAGCAAGGGCATCTCATGCGTTCGTTGACTGAAGTAGTGACATAGCGAATGTCGGTGAGAGTTGTTGTGGAGGATGTAGCAGGGTGTGGGTTGTTCTGAAAGTCCTGGATTATGATAGCTAATGCCTGCCGGAAATGAGGCAGTGCTGGACAATGATGGGTGTAATGGCCATACTCAGAACAGATGGCACACGCGAATTTGGTCCTCAACCCTTTACTACTGGAAGGTTGATTGGTAGCAGTAGTAATGGGTGGTGTGGGGGTTGGATTGGGGGGAATCAAATTCCATAATTCTGGTAGTGATGGGAAGTTGTTGGTTTGGTGTCCCTCTTTCTCACACAATGTGCAAGGTGGTGGGATGTGCGGAGGAAGTGGAGTTGTGGGCTCCTTCTTCTTTCTCCTGCCCCCAGTTGTAGCAGGGGGAGTAGGGAGTATGGGGGTAGTGGGGGTAGTGGGGGTGAGGACAGGAATCATCATGGGGAGTCCTTCCTGTGGGCGAGGGACCATCTCAGGTGGATGTAAGTACCACACTAGATTGCTAGCACCATGTTGGGTAAGGTGAGCATTGCGGCTACCTGGAAAGCTTCTATACCGGGTGGAGGGTAAAAGAAGGGAATTTGAGTGAGGGGTCGGGGGATTGTCTCCCAAATGGGACTAGGCCCTTGAGGGGATGTAGATTCATGGATTGGAGGGGTCGACGAGTGCACCGGAGGCTCCTGTGGGAGTGGTGCTGCGACTGTTGAGACGTCAGGAATGATTGAAGCCTCCTGAGGAGGATGAACATCCTCCTGGTGAGTTTTGTTAGATGAAATGACGCATACTTTTCTAGGGGGAAGGAGTGGTGGTGCTCCATGGTACGTCCCTAACAAGGATGGATCTTTGAAAATCCCAGGACCCATCTCGACGAGTGGATATACGTCTTTGTTGGTGTGAATGAGAGGAAGAATGTTATCAAGATTGGCAGATGGGTTTGGCTCGTAATGTGAGACTTGGTCAATAGTTACAATCTTCCCATTATGGGGGAACATGATTGTCTAAAAGACGGAAGATGCCATTGCCTTCATAGCATACATGTAGCTACGTCCAAGAAAGATATTGTAATCAAGCTGAGCGTTGATAACTTCGATGTCAATGAGAATAGTTTTTCCCCCGAGTTCCATGGGGACATTTTGGAAGAGCCCTTTAGGAGATGATGGTCATCCGTCATAAGCTTGTAATGTGATGGCGGAAGGTATTAGTTCTGGGGAACCAAGTTTCTTCCATACTGTTTTGGACATGATGCATGTAGATGCCCCTTCATCGATGATACACTGATGGACGGTGATGTTGCGTATTTTTACTGGTATTTGAATAGAAACCGTGGCAGGAAGACGCGGTTCGTAGCTATCAAGGTCAAAGGTGATGAGTCGAGTATCAGCGGGGTCGACTACCCCAAAGGAGAAAAGTAGTGATTTCCGCTAAGTGGGACAAGTTTGGAGGACTTCAAAGACTGACATGGCAGCCGAGGATTGTGCTAAGTCATCTACCAAGCTGTAGTTATGAGCTGCCCTAGCCTGTGGGTTGTGGACGTTCCTACACAATGGGATGCGAGGGATGCGTAGTGGTGGTTCGGTGGAAGGGTGAGGGATCACCAACGGAGGTCCCATTTGTGTAGGGTTTGTTTCTGGAGATATAGGAGTAGACTCAGCTGGATACTGACGATTTCGCGTTTGTAGAAGGATTTCTTCCTCAGTGGTGAGGAGAATCGTTCTGTCTGCTGGATTGTTGGGGTTGTGATATTGGCCCATTTGAGGTGGGGGATGTTGCATGTCCTGTTGGGTGTTTATCACACCTTGATGTGGGATAATATTTTGCAGCACGACGGGAGGGGGTTGTTGCATGTATTGTTGTTGTGCCTGCTGCGGGGCAGGTTGCGCAGGAGAAGGGGGGAGGCTTCCAGAGTCTTTCAACCTTTTGAAATCAATGATCTGTGGGAAATGGTGAGTGTAATGACCATATACGCCACAAAGAGCACAAGGGTGGATAGTTTTAACATTATTCCACCCTTGGCGTTTGTTGTTATTGTCCCCTTGGGGGTGTTGGTTCCCTTGGTTCTGGTTGCCCCCAGTGGGTTGATGTGTGGAGGTTGATTCCCACCTTGACTAGGGTTATTGTTGTTATTCCTGTTCCTTCCTTTCCTCTTGGTGTTGTTTGATGGATGAGTTGGATTGGGTGTGTTCAACTGTTCAAAATTTTGGTATTGTTGAGCAGCAGAGGGTTGAACATAATTTACCCCCATATGAGGATGTGGGGGATCCATGGGTTGGGGAGGACCAGGAAAGGGAAAGTAGGGATTCTATGGTGGTACCACTCCATAAGGTACATAGGAAGGCGCAGTGATTTCACTAGTACTATAAGCTGATGTGGAGGGAGTACTACTGGTGGTTGGAGGAGGTGGATGTATGGGGGGTGCCGGTGGTGGTCCACTAATGGGTGGAGGTATAGAAACAGGATACGGCTGTTGATAAGGGGGTGGGGGGTAATAAGAAGTGCCTCCATATGCCAGTGGGTATTTAGGCATTCCATACATCGGTGGTGGTTGGGGTTGTGGACTATGGTGTGTGGTGGAACCTATTAGTCCGTCTGCTGAGTGAGACATCCCAGGTTTGTCTTGACCAAATGGCACAGGTTTCGGAAGATCAGGAAGTACTGTGTATAAGTACCCTGATTGTGCATAGATGAGGTCATATTGTTGAGCTTTGCTAATGGCTTCCTCTTCATATTGCGGGAAGGTGGAAGCGACATCCTTTCCAAGGAGAGCGACAAGTGATCTAAGAAACCAGTCAAGGCATTGCTGCTTGGTGGTTTCTGCTTTACACAAACTACGTCACCTACGTCACTCATGAATGTGGTCAACGATGTGGGTGGCTGAGGTATGTTTGAAGTTAGACAGTAGTTCTAGACCATTTTCATGTCGGATGGGTAGTTGGAAGAAAGTTAAGAATGCTTTGGCCAAGGATTCAAAGGTCGTGTGGGACCCTGATTTTTCTTCGACATACCATTTGGATGATGGGCCGGTAAGTGTGCATTGAAATAGTCGCAATCTGACGGAATCATCCATAATGCTATTGGAAGAACACCATAGATGAAAGGTCATGACATGATTGGCAGGGTCATCTCCTGCCTTTCCTTCAAACTTTGGTATGTCTGAAGGAAGTTTGGTTGGCATTGCAGGCCATGTGGCGTCATGCAATATAGGATAATTGGTGAGCTTGGTGAGATCCAGAATGTTGAGAGAGGCCAAGTATGGCATCTATAGAGGGGTGGCAGGATTAGTTCCAGCCATAGTGTGTTGTGAACCTGACCCTTGGTGGGGACTAGGTGGGTTGGTGCTTCCTCCTTGAGAGGAAGGGGGTCCCCCACTTCCGTGTAAAGGAGAGTGAGTGGACGGATGACCTTGGGAAGTGGACCCAAGTAAGGTAGAACCAATCAAAGATGATCCTAATATGGTAGCACTCACAGGAGTGTGTGAAGGAGGTACCGATGAATGAGTACGACCAGATACTCCTCCTAAGATAGGAGGGAGGTTGAGCAAGAGTTGTGAACGACGGGGGTTCTGTGGTTCCCCTATGATGTCAGACTAGTTATGTGAAATGTGTGCAAAAGTGGTGAGAGAAATATATAAACAAGAGCCTTTGTTGTGATTGTCTACATAATATATATATCAAAGTCAAACTGTAATCAGATGTGCATCATACATAAATGAGAAAGAAGCATATATATGGGTAAGAGGGTTTTGTCTGTGTGGGGGAATAAAAAGAAATAAAATGCTCGTGTCCTAAAAGACGTAATGTCCTTCCTCTCAAAAAGCACTGGACCTTCCAATAGTACTCAACAGTGGGGTCTGAAGTCACCGAAAGAGAAACTAGTGAAGGATGAAATAACTGGTTATAATGAGGGGTAGAGGGGGCAATATCCTGAAAGAGCTGGCGATACTTCCCAATAGCCACACAAAATCCAATCAAGGTGCGATTGCAGCCCACAATCGCCACCTGGGTAGATGTCCTAAAGTTGGTCACTAGGTACCTCGGTCCAAGTGCGACATTTAGATTTTCGGCCTAAGAAATGGGTCACGGGCTGGATCCTGTCCAAGAGGTGGGTGCCTCAAGGGGGGACACACAGAACAACCAGACCTCGGCCTTCGACCCTTCACAGGTATCTCCCTGCCTTATGGTGATTGGAACACTGGACTTGGAGGATTTGAAGCTCCCTATTTGTCAACTTCTATGTTTGAAAATGTGAGAACCAGATAACGGGGGGTTATTTGGATGCCTACCCCCGAAATACTACCTAGACTAAAATTTTCTTTTGGCACCTCTTGTGGAGGAAAACTTAGTGAGTTGTTAGAAATATTTTAGATGAAGTTGTTTTGTGAGGCTGGGGGTGAAAACCAACCTCGTTTGATTAAAAGTGGGAGTGGATAGTCCTATCAAGAAAAGATGGGGTGTTTTCAGAATTCCTTTTGAGGAGACCTACTTAGACCACCACGTTTCGAGACGAGGCTATGTGAGTGCGAAAGTGGATTTTGTGTGTAAGTGAAAGTGTACCAAATTTTAGTTATTTAGATGTCACCTTGCATCATGTGGACGTCGCTTGGTCCTTTACAAGAGTTTGATTACCTATTTAGCTAGATGTCATTGGTACAACCTTGCGGAATTTTAAAATCCCTAGGAAACTAGCATGTGGACATGTGGTCCATTACTATTCTTTATCTCCCTATGTGTGAGTTAATCTATAAAAAGCATGAAACTATCCTAGATTGAACATGTGGGCATGTGTGGGCCCGTTACAAACCTTTAACTCTCCTAGTTTTTTGATCTAAGAAAGCAAAATTCCAAGCATTATCCTACTTTTGTGACATGTGGGCATGTATGGGCCCGTTACGAATTTAAGATATGTTTGAAAAATGAAACTAAGAGGGGTCCCAAAAGGGCCTTTGTCCTCTCCTAAAGGTTTTGAAATTTTTGTTAAGGGAGATGAGATTGTTTTCGCAATCCTTTTCTGGTTCTCAAGATCGCTTGATGGCGCAAGAGAAGAGCATACTCAAGATTGTTACTTCAATTTCTAGTCCCAAATGTGAGTTTAGATGTGATTAATATTGATGTTCAACTTAGATTATAAATCAAAGCAAGCCATCCACATGGAAAAAAGCAAATAAGGGAAAATTATTTTTATCCACCTAAGTGCCTATGTTTGTTTGATTATCCCCTTTATAAGTTGAGGGGTCTAAGTGGTGCAGTATTTAGAGCATGCATATCATCATTCTTAAGAAGGAAAATGATTTTCCCCACATCCAAGACCTTACAATGTGAAATTTAGATCAAATGCATGCCACCTAGTGCATACACAGGCGCATAGAGCGCATCGGCGCTATCGGAATTGAGATATAAAGCGCATGCGCGCAAGGAGAAAATGTTGCACAAGTGCATGTGCGCACGATGCGCGCCTGTGGGGTGGAATAACCGCGTGCCTGTGACAAACAGCAGAGAAGAAAAATCCGGATGGATTTCTCTCAATTCTCTTGTGAATTGACTGGTTAGCAGGTCGGCAGAGGCCGGTTTGTGAACCTGCAAGTCAATGAAATCAAAAGGAAAGAAAAATAAGCCCAAATGAGGGAGGAATTGATACCTTCTCCCCAGTACGATCGCCAATCTGTTTGCACCCAATTCGTCACTTGGTGAGCAAATAAAGGGTGCTTACATGCCCAGTTGGGTCTTGCTAGGCATGACAACTATAGAGTAAAGGGTTAGAAAAAGAACAACAAAACTATAAACAAAAATTAAATTAAAACAAACTAAAACTATGAGCATATGGAAAAATAAATAACAAACACAATGGACCAATATCACCAATGTTTTTAGGCTGATCAATTGATGAAATCCAAAGCACAATGAAGAAAGGGAACTGTGGTTACTTCTTCCTCCAAAGGAAGGCTCTTGAGGCCCTCACAAACTTTCTCTCCTTACAATGAGAAAATGAGAATGATGGTGAAAGATCTCAAAGAATATCCACTCAAGAGAGAGGTGGATAGCTCAATGAAATGGTGCCAAAGGTGTTATTGTCAAAGAATGAGTCCTTAACAATCTTAGCAGCATAACAATACATGAGATTCCTTGAGAAAATGATGTTTCTTCATGGCTTTTTATAGCATAGCATTGGGTGATTATGTAACTCCTTTGAGGTGTGAAAAGGGGCTCTTTAGGGCTCAATTAGGTCTTTGACCATCCTACCATGCGGATTCAACTCAGATTTGATGTCAAATCATCTTGGGAACTGATCCATTAGTGGTTGGGAGGCCAACCAATTTCAATAAATGCGTCGTTTAGTAGGTGCGCGAGTTTTTGCGCCAACAACCGCGCGTCGTGCATGCATGCGCTAATGACACGTTGTTGTTCTGCACATGTGTGCACGCACCCAGATTCTGTAAAGCGCCCTTCAATTTTTTGTTATTTTGTATAGTTTTTTACCCTTTTGCAATGCTGTGAATTAATCCAGTGCCATGAATGACTTCATTCCTATTTTGACGATGCTGAGTTCTTGTCGCCATGTGCGGATGAAATTTCAGTGATAACACCAAGTACTGGAAGACATTTCTTTGAGAGAAAGAGAAGCTAGGGTGGCTCGGGTCACTTTCAAAGAGGTTGTTATAGCCACAATGAAAAAAGAAATGGTTAGTAGTTCCAGGCTTTCCATCCCAAAGCAAACCAGAGGTAATATCTTGCTGAAGGCATGGGAGTGTAATATATTAGAAAGCAGAGAGTGAGCTAAAGAAATGAGAAACTCTTGTGAAGAACATTTCGGCTTGATAAATGAAAGTTTGTTGGATCTCAATAGGGAAAGCAATGTTGGGACACTGGGCCAGATTGATATAGCCGAGCACCTGCTCAATATCAATGAGAACGAGGAAAAAGAGCAGGCTGAAATATCACAGATAATCCAGACTGATATAGTCCAAGTGGATAAATGGTTAATAAAACCAAGTGTATAGCTATGTTCTATCATCGCTGAAGACCGATGAGTAGGGGGAAGATTTCCACAGTTAGCAAAGGATTGTTACACTTTTGATGCAAACAACCAAGGAAAGCCTTCCATGTTGATAGCCCAGTTGGTGGAGAGGTGCGTCATGTGCACCAAGCAAGCAAAGGGGTAGGTTTTCGGTGCCAAATAATGACAAATGTCTGTCTGTTCTATTTTTAGAAGCCGAAGAGTAAAGAAAGGAAGGTTCTCTACCCGCATGAAGGAGGACAAAGACAAAGAAGCGAAACACTTAAATTTCCCATTTTGTAACTGAAAACTTTGGGAACGATTGAAATTCAAATGTTTAGAAGTTTGTATAAATAGGAATTTTGAAGTGAGCACCAGAGAGGGATTTTTCTTGGCCGAATGTAATAGAGACCTTATTTTGATTAATAAAATAAAATCCGAAGATTCCCGATTCTGTGAAGACTGAGTTATGATTTTTTCTTTCTCTGTTATCTTATATTAAATTTCATTTCACATATATATTTCTAATGATTTCTTAGCTGCAGTTTAGTACAACTTCTACTATCGTGACCAACTGTTTAGTCATCTAATCATTTGCAGTTTTTCCTCTGTATCAACTATCAATAGGTACAAGACTTGTGAACTTTTTAGATCTCTATATTTTATGCTTTGTCAGATTTCTTCTTGTTTTTTTATTCTTCTGTTTACAGGGTGAGATTCTCCCTTGATAGGAGCCTCGCATTGTCAACAACTTAATGTTTTCTCACATTTCATACATGATTCTTTAAAAAAATAATTCAGTTATGGGAGAAAGCCTTTGGTTTGTTTTCTACCTTGAACATCAGATTTGGAAATTCTCTTTTATACGGTTAAAAAATTGAAGTAGCATCTTAAACCTTGAACTTTCTTTTCAATTTCTATTTCTCCATGATTGTGCCCATTGCAAGACATCCCAACATTGAACCTGGCCTATTGGATCAAAATAGCATCACTTTGAACCTTTTTGACACCATACTTAAAACTTCCATCACCCGGGTCGAACTCGAACGTTCATGGGCCGCAATTGAATGGGATATAAGCATCCGGGAACATTTGGAAGTGAGACAGAGACAACTTAGAAATCATCCTTAGCTTCTTTTCCTGAAGGTTGCTTCTTCCCATATTTTATCTTTTACTCACTTTTGGATGCCTAGACCCTGTGTGAGAAGAAGCAGCAACAGTCTTGTTGAGAGAGCAAGAGATTCTTGGTGAGATGCCAAGAGGTTCTTGGTGAGATGCCAAGAACAAGAAAGTTGCAGCATTCTTGTTGAGAGAACAAGAGAGAGCAAGAGAGAGGTCGAGCTGAGAAAAGAGACAACATTTGCTGAAGGAGAGAACGCATCCCAAAGAAAAGAGAAGTATGAATTTAAGACAGCAAGGAAGAACAGGCTGTACCATATGGATTTGTGGAGGTCATACAGCATGTAATGTGCACAGAAATTGAGGAGGACAGCAGCTGCAATTTCTGAGAGTATTGGCATGCATTCCAAGGCTTCCATACAACATTTGTTGGCACAGAAATTGAGGTAACTGCTGTAAT
>ML777498.1:664722-687584 GCA_009831015.1 Picea engelmannii
ATGTAATGTGCACAGAAATTGAGGAGGACAACAGCTGCAATTTCTGAGAGTATTGGCATGCATTCCAAGGCTGCCATACAACATTTGTTGGCACAGAAATTGAGGTAACTGCTGTAATATATTTCTGAGTGTATTTCTGTACAATTTGTACAGTCTTAGCAGAGTTTTGGCACAAATTTCATGACAGTCCATACATCATTAATTGCCATACAGTTGTACGAATTTCTGGTTCAGAAATTGAGGAGCAAAGCTACAGGAATGTCCAGATAAGTTTGTGTAAATATCTGAAGATGAATATGCTATAAAAGAATTTCTCAAAATCTCATAAATAATACAAATCCCTCTCTCACTAGTTTTCCCCTTGTGGTTTTTTCCAGGGTCGAAGTTAGACCAAAAATCTTTGTGTCTATATTTTCTGAGTTTTGTATATTGCTGATATTTTATTTCTGCGTTGAAAACGTTGTTCAGAATCCTCATGTTTCAGTTCTGAAATTTATTTTCAGTTATGAAATTTATTTTCTGTTAAGTTTTTTAGAAGCTGAAACACCGTTGTGAGTAGATGCTGAAACACCAGGCTGTAGCATATGCTGAAACATAGTGTTGAGTCTTAAGCTGAAACACCACTGTGAGAAGATGCTGAAACATAGTGTTGAGTCTTAAGCTGAAACACCACTGTGAGAAGATGCTGAAACACCAGGCTGTAGCATATGCTGAAACATAGTGCTGATTCTCAAGCTGAAACACCGCTGTGAGCAGATGCTGAAACACTAGGCTATAGCATATGCTGAAACATAGTGCTGAGTCTTAAGCTGAAACACCGTTGTGAGCAGATGCTGAAACACCAGGCTGTAGCATATGCTGAAACATAGTGCTGAGTCTTAAGATGAAACACCGCTGTGAGCAGATGTTGAAACACCAGGCTGTAGCATATGCTGAAACATAGTGCTGAGTCTTAAGCTGAAACACCACTTATTATATGCTGAAACACTAGGCTGTAACATATGCTGAAATAGTGCTGAAACTGAGTTTGGAAATTAAATTTGACTGAAAAATCAGCGAGACTTAAACTGGGTGGGATTTTGAAAAATTAACACCCTGTACTTTCTAGCCTGAAGTACAGACTCTGGAACAACATCTTTCTAGCACCGTTGTCAGGGAACGAAGTTACGAAACCTTTTCCCTGGGAGAACGACATTTTTGCAAGTTTCTACCCTTTGATAGTGAACAAAGAGTGAACATCTTGTAAAGGATATTTTTATCATTTACTTGGTGACTCCACATTTAAGTAAGCTGGCATCCGTTCAAAGGAACAACAGAAAAAACTTGGATGGTAAACAGACCACGCCCGTTTCCGATCCTGAAAAAATACCGAAAACAAGAGGTTCCCTTAAGCCAACCACTGCAGTCTACTAGCTTAGGTATCCACAACCCAAGGCTAAGATTCCTTTTGAATATTTAACTTCTCACAAATCCCCTCCTAAAACCCTCAACCCAACTTTAGCTCTCCCTGAAGTTAAAAACGAAATCCATCCAACAACCTCTAGCATACATACAGGTGAAAATCTGGCATTAAATTTATCAGTGATCGATATCCCGCCGACCCTTCAGTTAGATTTCCCGACCTCACCAAGTCCCGAAGAGTATACCATATACTCATATTCCATGCCCGCGGGTTCCCTTGATTACATCTCTTGCAAATTCGAGGAACCCATTCCTCGCATCCCTTTTCACCCTTCTTCAGTTTTCTCATCTCTCGAAGGAGCTAAAGATTTACTTTTAGTGTTCTAGAACCCTCTGTATAATGCACCGTTTTCCTATCCAATAGTTCCGACGACGGCCGCCGAAGGGGGAGGTGGAGGGGTTTTAGGAGGAGGAGGTGGAGGGGCTATAGGAGGAGGAGGGGGGGGGGGGCATGGTCCACCCCCGCCTCCCATATCTTTTTCTAAAGTAGATGCCAGATATGTGCCTCTAGTCCTGCCTGTCCCTCTTCATGACCTTCCTGAAAACTACATGAAAAACTTACCTAAATTTATAGGGGAAGGGGACTTGACCATGGTCGAACATATAAATTTCTTTGATCAGTTCACATATATCCTAGGTCTTGAACATGAAGATGTATATTAGAGGTTATTTGTTTAGAATTTTGAAGGACAGGTACGAACCTGGTTTCGAAGTCTACCCACAGGTTCAATATTATCCTATGATGCCCTAGAAGACTCTTTTCTTAGACAATGGGGTGAAAGAAAAGACCATTTGTATTATTTGACCGAGTTCAAGTATTTAAAGAAAAAAAACTTGGAAACTGTTATGGAATTCATTCAAAGGTTTAACAAGTTATATAATAAGATCCCAGTCGAAGTTAAACCATCCCAACCCGCAATCAAGGTAACCTTTGCGGGAGCCTTCAAACCCGATTTCACACTTATTTTGAGAGAAAGGAGAGGGGCTAACCTGAACCAAATGTAAGATGATGCCGTAGAGATTGAATCTAACATGATGGCTTCTGGAAAATTAAAAGCAAAAGTAGAAACGGGAAATCGAGAAACCAAACGTTTTAGGGAACAAGTGGGACCCTCAGGGGCTAGTAGATCCTCAGATGATAAAATGGATGATATGGCTATGATAATTAAAGAGTTATCAAATAAGATTTCCATAATGGAGCTAGATCAATACAAGGATGGCCCTTTCGTTAAGAGGGAATTCAGAAGAAACCCCAACCCTCAAAATCAACAAAGACAGACTAAAAATGAAGACCGGAAAATTGAAACTCCTTTAAAAAATGAAAATTTTATAGGAGGAAACGACCTGCAAGATTTTGAGGATCTGTAAGAAGACGTGACAAATTTAGGTGACGACTTCACACAACCTTATTTAACTAAATAATATTACAAGAAATCCTTGAACATACAACAACCATCAAATAAAGATGATGACATAAACAACACTGATGTTTCTGTCTATCAAGAAATGACCAATTCTATAATGGCTGAGGTCCAACCTAAGTACAACTTGAGGACTAAAAACAAACCTGCGTCGACTCCTCAACCCAACAAAATTCTCCCTAGAGGTGAAATATACGAGCCCACCCCAAAAGAGACCGAGATACATAATAGCAAAATAAAAGGGGTAGATTCGCAAAATCCCAAAGTAAAAGAGGCTGAGACCCAAGCAAAAGAAATTAAGACAGCTAAAACACATATACCGGTAAATAAACTCACGAGAAATAAATCAGCACAAACAAATAAGTTAGAAAAGAAGGAGTCTGAGGTTTCAACCAGAGAAATGGACAAAGGTAGTGGAGGTTTCAGCGTTGAAAATGAGATAAATAAGATCAAAATACCAATCCCTCTGGTCGAATTAGAAAAGAATCTTGTGTATCGAAAGAAGATAACCAAAATGATATGTTTTTCGGATCCATAAAGTCATTCTGACATGATAAACTTGGAATATGATAAGCCTAATATCACTTTTGGTCCACATTTCGAGGGTGCCAGAGACACCGTCACTCCCTTCTATATTACCCTGAATGTGCATGATCGACTGCTACATAACTGCATGCTAGAATATGGAGCCTCACATAATGTGATGCCCATGTCTATTATGGATAGACTAGGCCTCGAGATCACTAGGCCTTATGGAGATATCTACTCTTTCAACTCAAGGAGATCTAAGTGCATGGGTATGATAAAATATTTAGTAGTCACTCTTGCACAGGTTCCGGTGAAAAGCATCCCGATGGATGTAATTATTGCCGATATACCTCCAAAGTATGGCTTGCTACTATCTAGGTCATGGGGAGTCAAACTTGGGGGCTCTCTTCAACTAGACATGACCTATGCCACAATTCTTGTGTTTGGTGGAAAATTTACTCGGCTATACAGGGAAATGAGGCTATCATACACAGTGAGTGACCCACATAATCGTAACAATTATCCTGTTTATGTTGCTGATCAAGATCTAGGGAATTGTATTTTGTCTTTTGATGATGGTGTAAATAGCTGTACAGAAGACAATTACATAGATGAAAATGAATCAGGAAAGATAGATGAAAATATGTATAGCACTAGAATTTGGAATTTTTTTTTTACGGTGCCTTGTCATATGGAGAAGCAGGTGTAGGAGTACTGTTTGTAGCACCTGAAAATGAATTTGTTATTCCTTTCTCTTACAGGCTTCAGTGGGATATAGACTACACCAATAACGTATGTGAGTATGAGGCTCTAGTCTTAGGGTTGGACACTGCCAGGAAACTAAACATAAAGAAATTGGAAGTATATGGAGACACAAAGTTGATAGTGAAACAGATAAATTGACAATACCAGGCCAAACACCCAAGATTAAGATCTTACAGGAATTGCACCTGGGATTTAATAGAAAATTTCTTCTCATCGGTAAATGTTCATTTCATCCCATGCTCTGAAAACTTGCAAGCCGATTCATTATCCAAAGTAGCCTCAACGTTCGCCCCCCCCTACAACTTTTAAACTAAGGTACCACATAGAGGTGAGGAACAAACCTTCCATACCAAACAACATCCAACACTGGAAAGTTTTTGAAGATGATGAACAAATCAGGAAGTTCCTCGAGATGGTGGACGACTTCACCGAAACTCACATTGACCAAGAAAACCAAAATGACCACACATGGATCAGGCAAGAGGGAGAGGATCCTCAGGGGTTCCAGGAAAAGATCGCTAATCATCGCATGTTGGTTTTAAAGAACATTCAGATTCCAAAGGGACTAATCTCTCTAGAGAGACTGTTTGACCAAAATGATATGCCCTTAAAATCTTCTTTGCAACCCCAACTAGAAGAGGTTGAAGACTGCGACATAGGGATCGAAGAGGAGCCTAGGATAGTAAAAATATCAAAGTACCTTCCTCCCGAGGTAAAAATAAAGTATAAAGACTTACTCGGGCAATATAAAGACATTTTCGCTTGGTCATACGAAAAGTTGAGAACCTATGACACCACTATGATTGAACACAAGATACCCTTGAAGCCTGGTGTCAAACCTTTTAGACAAAAACTCAGACAAATCAATCCTATTTTATTGCCCGTGGTCGAAAGGAAAGTCAAAAAACTCCTGGATGCAAAAATAATCGTACCACTGAGATACTACGACTGGGTAGCAAACTTGGTCTCGGTTAGAAAGAAAAGTGGGGAGATTAGACTGTGTGTTGATTTTAGAAATCTAAATAATTCCTCCCTCAAAGACAATTACC
The DNA here is from genome assembly GCA_009831015.1 of Picea engelmannii. NCBI lineage: Eukaryota > Viridiplantae > Streptophyta > Pinopsida > Pinales > Pinaceae > Picea > Picea engelmannii. Next base: position 669,947 of record ML777498.1, read on the forward strand.
CTCTACCCAAAATGGATCACATTTTAGAAAAAGTAGTTGGGGCAAATAGGATGTCGGTGATCGACGGGTTTTTTGGGTACAATCAAATTGTTGTCAACAAGCACGATAAAGAAAAAATAGCCTTCACCACACCTTGGGGTACATTTATGTATGACAAGATGCATTTTGGTTTAATGAATGTAGGTGCTACTTTCCAACGTGCTATGGATATCGCTTTCATCAGTGAAAGGGATGAATTTTTGTTTATCTATCTTGATGATCTAACCATTTTTTCTAAATCTGATGAAGATCATCTGAAACATCTCAAGCAGACATTTGAGAAATGTCGCATGTTTTGTTTTTCTTTAAACCCCAAAAAGTCTCACTTTGCTATGCAAGAAGGTAAACTCTTGGGCCATATTGTGTCTTGATATGGAATTAAAATTGATCCTAAGAGGGTTGAAGCTATAGACACCATAAATATCTCTAGGAATGTAAAAGAGATTAAGTGATTTTTAGGAAAAATAATTTTTTTGAGGAGATTTATCCCAAACTTTGTTGAAATTGTGAAGTTGATCACAGAAATGCTAAAGAAGAACAATGAATTGAAATGGACATCAGAAGCCAAAGCATCATTTGCACGCATCAAGAATTTTATAAGCGAGGCACTCATACTGGCTAGCCCTGATTATCTAAAATATTTTATGATTTTCTCGTTCACCTCTGAACACACACTTGCCGCGGTACTCCTCCATAAAAATGAAGAAGGTTTTGAGCAACCAATAGCCTTTTTTAGTAAAAGTATTAGAGACGTTGAACTCAGATACGATATAATGGAAAAGAAAGCATATGCTATGGTGAAGGCATTAAAGGCTTTAAGAACCTACGTGTTACATTCCAAGGTAATTGCGTACATACCCACTAGTTCTATAAAAGAAATTTTGGTTCAGTCCGACAGTGATGGGAAAAGGGGACGGTGGCTCGCTAAAATTCAAGAATTTGACCTAGAGATAAGACCAATGAGACAATTAAAAGAACAAGGTTTGGCTAAGCTCTTAGCTGAATCAAATTTCAGAGCCCTCGGAATAAATGGCCTAGAGGGATGTGAAGAGTGTGTGGACATGAATGAGCTCGATGAACAAATAATTGCAATCAGAATCGAAGAGAAGTTTGCCTCATTAGATTGGTATAAAGACATAGTGTCCTACCTACTGACCTTGAAATGCCCAAGTGACCTATTTCCATTTAAAGATAGGACGTTGAAGCTTCATGTGGTGAAGTACTGTATATCCGAAAGCCAATTGTATTGGAAAGACCCACTAGGCTTCTTATTGGTTTGTTTAGTTGAATCAGAAACAGAGAAGGTCATAAACGAATTTCACGAAGGAGTGTGTGGAGGACATCATGCCTAGAGGGAAACGTCTTATAAGATCTCGAGGGCAGGATATTATTGGCCCAAAATTTTCTCAGATGTCAATGCCAAAGTCAGAGCCAGTAACCCTTGCCAATTTTTCACAGGAAAGCACAAACTCCCAGCGCTACCGTTGGTTCTGGTCAAAATGGAAGCCCCTTTTCAACAATGGGGACTAGATTTTATAGGCTAAATTAAACCTCATTCTAGCGCTCAAAATAAATGGATCCTGACTGCTACAGATTACTTCACCAAATGGGTGGAGGCTATTCCAACTAGAAAGGAAACAAATTCAGTGGCAATGGATTTCCTAGAAGAAAAAAATTTGTCTAGATTCGGCTGCCCCTGAAAGATAGTCACGGATAACGCCCAGGCATTTAAATCTATGGCTATCGTCAGCTTTTTCCAAAAGTATAATATCGTGGTCGATCATTCCATGGCATATTACCCCCAAGGAAATGGGCTAGCCGAGTCTTCAATCAAGATTCTAATCACTATAATTAAGAAAGTGTTGAGTGAAAACAAAAAATCTTGGCATGTGCACTTGAAATACGCTTTGTGGGCGAATCGGATAGGTACAAAAAAATCTATTGTCACTTCTCCTTTCAAAATGGTATATGGGACCGATGTAGTATTACCTATAAATCTAGCGCTTCCTGTAATGAAACTTTGGCAAGATGAGAAAGAAGAACCAAATCATGTCACAAGAAGAATAAACCAGCTAATCGAAGTCCAATAGCACAGGGTCGAAGTGGACGAAAGGCTGTAGAAATACTAGGACAACATGAAAGCATTATTTGATCGTAAGTCCAAGGACAAAGAATTTCTCCTCGGTGATTTGGTTTTGAAATGGGATGCTAGGAAGGAAGACTCGAAAAAACATGGTAAATTTGATCATATATAGTATGGACCATTCAAAGTCACAGCTCCTGAAGGAAAAAATTCATTTCTATTAGAGAATTTGGATGGTAAAATCCTCAACACCCCTGTTAACGGGCGTTATCTAAAGCACTATATGCAATAAATGGTTTCCAAAATTTCCACTGTATATATCGGTTTGTGTTTTCCTTTTATTTCATAATTTTTCTTTGGTAAGTCTACTTTCATCACAAATAAAATAGGTCAGTGTTTTTCTAGAAGTATGGATATGAAATTTTCAATGCATTCGGTTCTTTTAAAGCCCTGATACTCTTTGTGTTGTTCCCTTATAGGATCCCGGCTTGCATCCCAAACGAGCGAAAGGAATAAAAAGACAGTCATATATTGGAAAATAAATTTGTCAAAAATAGGTGATAGAAAATATTTTTCGTTATTTTAGAAGAGAACGAAGTAGTAAGGCAAAGGTACGAATTCCAAAGAGGTATGTATTTCAAGAGAAGGTCTCTAAAGTGTCGTGACGGTCTCATAAGTATGATATATCATTAAAAGAATGAGTTCTTACTCTGGGTCCTAATATTTTCACCTAGATAAAGATAGGAGGTAATTAAAATAAGCAGAGAGAGTAAAGCGTCTTCGAGAAAGGGTTCCAAGAGTTGGGTTTAATCCATGACCCCTGTATTTCGAATTCTAGACCTTTCTCTGTCACCCTTTTTCTATCCTTGGATTTACCTTCTTAAAAATACAAGCACCTTTTTCGGGTTTCCCATAGGGGGAGAAGAGGTTACGTTTTATCTTTGGAAGCTGGAAAACAGACCTAAGAAAGTAAGACAGTCCTCACAACTACTCAGTCTCCTACTAAACAAAGTTATGCCTAGGTTGATCCTAACTCTTCTGGGTTTTTTAACAGTCTTCGAAGGATTGAGGCTTGCTCAAAGGAAAGCCCCTGGAAGTAATTTTTCCCATTTTCCCTACGGGTTAAGGTGTTTTGAAAGTTAAGAGAAGGTTGTTCCCGAGTAATCAAAGCAAGATGACAGACCTCCACTACGAATATTACACAAATATCATCCCTAGTATGCCTTATACAAACTGATTGCCCCCACTTCGTGTTTTAAAAAGTAAAATATAAGATAGATTGTGAAAGGAATTTCATATTTGATTGCCCCCATCTAGTCCAAGAAGATGATGAAAGGAAATTCATAAATGATTGCCCTCATCTCAGCATTTAAATGCATAATTCTGATTCGAAGTGGTGAAAGGAAATTCAATAAAAAGGGCCAGATAACTTCACCATGGTACTGAATAGGCTCGCTGGTAGTGAAGCAATATCTGAGATATTTGTAAGGCTGTCATACGTAATTTTCACTCTACTCTAGTAACCAACCTTTTCGAAACCGAATCTGCATCCCAAGTTCAGACAGGACCCCCCTGATTAAAAGCATGGAATTTACTTCATTTGATGCAAGCCAAAATCCACAAGATCTGTTGAATTTCCTAGGATTGTTTTTCTTATCTTAAAGCAGACTTGAATTCAGTTTCGAGAAGGAGAAAGTCATCGAAATGGGTATAACTGAGTTTAGAATGCAATTAAATTTTGAAAAGATTTTTAGAAGTAAAGACAAAATCTCTTTTTCCCTCTGTATCCCCTTCCTAAAACAAGTTTCACAGAAAGAAACCAATGACTCCATTTACCCAATACAGGCACGTGGTATACTGTTCTCCTTGTCCCGCAGGGAGACGGGATCCCTAGTTGGAGCCTATGTTGGAGTCTCCTTTTCCAAGTGGTTGAAATATAATTCTTAAAATCAAAAGTTGGTTTTCAGGCTGTCTTTTACTTTATGATCTTTACCCACTGAAAGCCTCAATACCAAGACATGTGAAGTGGCGATGGCTGTTATAGTCCTAAATCACCGTCTTTTAATCGTTAATCAAGATTATTACTTTTATTACCTCATGCTATCGTGCTTCAGGAGTTACAAGTCACATGGTTTCCAAACTCTGATATGCAAAGTCGCGAAATGGTTTTAAAAGTTTACCTAGGTTAGTGTCAGGAGTAAGTTACTTTAAACCCTAGTTAAGCATTGTCGGGGTTTCTCGACTCGGCGATCACTCTCGCAAAAAACCATACCTTCGTAGCTCTGAGTCACGATATTAATTAATTAAGAATGGATTAATTAATCACTTTTTTCATACCACGATTTTTTTTAACTAGATCACATCATCGCAATTTCGGGTTTTGGGGGCTCAAAGGGTAGGAGTGAAATCTTCCTATACAACGAATGCCAAAAAAGGGGGGATTAAAGACTAAAGAAAACTTAATTAAAGGAGATAAGATGGATTAATCGATGCGTTAATGAAAACTTTAACACACACTATCTATGGAGTAAATTTAAATGTTTTTGCGTTGATTTGTGTCACGACTCATCAACAAATTATGGCATTTATTTGAAATACGACGACGTGACAAATAGTAGGATATCTCTTTTACTGCTAAAATATTTCTTTAAACGATTTGACGGTTATGTTCGCAAGGACACCAGGGGTTGAAATACTAAGATAAAGAGTTTTTTCTTTCATTATTTTGATTTTATTTCTATTTTGCGTACAGAGCGTTTTCATTAGGATAACTTCTGTCTGTATTTACATTTTTACTACAGAATATATGAGTACAGAGTCCTCAATCATGGCTCCATGAAAAGTGTCCAAGGTAGTTTCCGAGAGTTCAGGTCAAGGCTCAGATGTTGTTTCTGATACTTCACCCTGAAGTATTGATACTGTCAAAACCTGTGTTAGCGATAAAAAATGCACTAGCATTTTTTAAAGAATGATGCCTAATATTTCATGGAACTTTTGATTACCTTCCCAAGCTCCAAATGAATATTTGAAAGAACCATTGGAAATCTTAGGATTTCTAGATGTCAATCGACTATTCAAGCATGTAAAACAGACTCTCCATGACTGAGAAATTTGATTTTAAGAAAATCTGCGCTTTCACCAGCTAACTCGTCTTGAGCTTTGCTAGTTAGCTGGTGAAAATTCTGCTTTTCACCAGCTAAGGAGCGGATTTTTAGATTAATAAGCTGGTGAAAGCCTATCACGGCCAGAACGACCAAATTTTTGCCCAGATCAGGATTTTTTGAGTTTGAATGGTTTGAAACCGCTTCAAATGGACAGTTGTTGAATTATCAAGCCTGATTCAATGGCTATTTTTGATGGATAAGGGAAAGAAGAGGTGTTTCAATCGATTTTGGTATCTTTTTCAAAGGCAGAAAATCAAGGTTTTTGCACAATTCACCAAATTTGAATTTTATCTTTGGAGGACCAAATCAAACAGTCTTGGGAGGTTAAAACTGCACTTCATCAACAATCTACTACTCTTAGAGATCATTAGATAGGATCTTTTCCTATTTTGTTTTGATTTTCCATTTTTAGTATTCTAGATCCATTTTTATAGGATCTCATCCTACACTTGTTGTATCTATTTTGATTTAACTATTTTTAGAAAATCTGATCCATCTTTCAAGGATCTAGATTTCATCTTGTAAGGCTATAAAGCCAAAGAAATTTGGAGCACCAAAGGGTTCAATCCTGGATACTTTTTGGCTATGTGCTTTGACTCTGTTATGTCATATGAATCACAGTCTTCTCTGGTTATTATATATCAGTGTTTTCATATACTTCACTACTCTGTTATTTAATTCTGTTTAGCTTAGTTATTCAGAACTATTATCTTCTAATATAGCTCATGAATATGAATTAGATTTTTCTTTACTGTCTTGTATGACCCTACATCTCTTGTACTTGGTTATCTTGAATGGTATTCTTCACACCTTTTTATCTACTGTAACTGATATCTGGTCTCTCAAAGCACTAGTTTATTTAGATGCATAACAAGTTGTCCTTTTCTTATCCTTCTCAGTTATCCCATTGTTCCACACATACTTTAATTATTAAATTTCTTAAGTTACCAAGCATTCTTAGCCTACAACCCCAAGGAGTTTCTTGGAGGTCTAACAAATTGGCACCGCTATCGGGGAGAGGAGATCAAAGGTCAGCTTCCTTGGGACATGACATGGATCCAACCTTGATGATAGACAAAGCCTGGACATTATTTGGTTGTAATCATCTATCTGGCAACTCCATGAAGGATGAATTCAGTGGCGACTCCATTGTTCAGAAATCTGTTGGTGACTCCACTGGTATTACATGAACTAGATATTTTCTAAGAGGTATGCGTTCTGTGATTTTTCAAAAAATTTTGGTTTCCCTAATCCAGTGCCTAGAAGAGATGAATGGGAACACAACCTTCCTAGATTTCGAGGAGAAGAATGGGAAGTGCCAGCTGAACACTTGTTGGATTTTCATGATTTTATTCATGGACTTGAAATTGTACATGAGGATGTTCAAATCCGGCTCTTCTTTTTCTCATTAGATGGAATTGCTCGTGAATGGTGTCGGTCTCTTCTTAATGCAAGTGTTAGTTCTTTGAAAGATTTCCATTCAGCCTTCAATTCCTTTTGTAAATATTATTTTCCAGTTGAATATCTTTTTGAAGGATGTTATGAAGAGTTTTCTTCATTTCATAAAGCTTTATTTGTTGAAGAAGACATTTACCATGTAGGACAAGAGGTGTTGAAGGATAATAGTGGCATATCTGACATCATATCAAATGTGTTTGTTGTTTTGAATATTGATCAAAATCAACATGTCTCTTTTGGATGTATTGATGTCGAAGAACCAATGCATATATCAGTAGGAGAAAGTAATATATCAACATATTTCAGATCTGTGGAAAATACTATGAGCAGCCCTCAGCTTTCAGATTTACAGACACAAGAAAATTATAGCAGACATGAAGACTTGAAAGGTGATGAGAAGATTGACCAATCAGTAAGTGAAAGTATTGCATCTGCAATATATGTTGAAGATAGCCCACATTTTCCAGATTTGCAGACAAAGGCGATTTGCAACAGACATGAAGAGGAAGATGATAAGTAGAAGGGTCCAGATCTCAAGCAGCTTGCATTCAACAGTGAGATTAGTAAAAGCAGCATTCAACATTTTTTCAATTTACAATTGGATTAGCAGTCCAAAGAGGTATTTCTTTGTGAATTTGATGACCCTTTTGCTGACTATTTGGAAACTATGAGCAACATAAATCCAAAAATATTTCTGTCAGATGAAGGTTGTTCTTGTCATCTTTTCAAATTGCATTACCAAAATATATGGTTTCTTTTATCTTTTGGGAAAAGATCAAACATGATATTAGCAAGTCAATTACTTTCTTGGCTGCTTTGGAAATTTAGTTTTACTTGATCAATCTGCCTCTACTGGTTAGTGTAGGGATTGATAGAAGAATAAGCTCTTTCTTTGAGCAGGTAGATTACTTTCACTTTTCTTAATTAGGCAAAGAGACTCCCTTTTCACACTTAATGGCTCGATCTGGATCATCTATCCATGTTGCAGCTACTCAGTCAGCCTCGAGTGATCCATCAATCTCTTAGGTGTTTATTCCAGATTCAGAGAAATTTGATTTTTTCCCAAGGCAGTTTTTCTGGGTTTTCACCGTCTTATTGGTTTTGAAATCCGCTAGTTAGCTGTTGAAAGATTTCGTTTTCACCAGCTAAAGGGGTGGATTCAAGGAAAATTAGCTGGTGAAACATGTTACATGGCAGCAAGGTTGTATTTTTGCCCAGATTTGAATTTTTCTCAACCAAATCTTTCGAGGTGCGAGATTTTATGCTGAGATCCTAAGTCAGATTCACGCATCGTCGCCCTGGGAGATGGTCGATTTCTTCAAATTGTAGGAACACTGATAGAGATGCCTTCCCCCTTTTTTATAGGGTAAGAACCCACAGATTGCAGATATGCAGCAAACAGAAGCCAAGGGCTCAAAAGATTCAGGTCCTAACCAAGAGGAAAATCAAGAAAAGAAAAAGAAAACCAGGGACCTGGAATAGGAAGCCGAGATCCCCAACCCATCAAACAAGCCAGACACGGTTTTTACTCCAAAGAAACCATCCAAGTAAATCGACAGTCCCATCATTTCTATCACTCCCTTACAGTCCACAAAGGGGATCCCCAACGCGAGATGGATTTTCGGTGAAGAACTAATGCCCATTACTGTAGAAGAGTTGCCTCCGAATGAGTTCTTCTTCGATAAGAAGAGACAGGCCATTGTGAAGAAAGATATTTACCGAGAAGTGGACACAGTAGCCAAAAAATTCAAAATCCTAGCCAATGGGAAGGCCATGAAAAAGGAGGAATTTGCTGCTCAGATAACAGGGACATTGGGGGCTTTTGCTACAGCCAACCAATATTCTGTCGGATCTCTAAAGGAATAGTTAAAGTGGAAGAACCGCTTGATCATAACATTGGAGGCCAAGCTATATATAATAGAGGAAAATGATAGAGATCAGGTGAACACAGGTCTAGAACAAGCCAGAGTAGTCGATCGAAAGGAAATCGAGCAGCTTAGATCCGATATCGAGAAAACACATCAGTCGGCCCAGACCAGCCAACCACAGGTAAACCAACAAGAAGAACTAATCAGACAGTTACAGGTAAAATTGAATTCTGTCGAGATCCAAGTTATAGATATCGGGATATTCAAATCCGAAAAAGAGTGTTAATAGCTCAGCAAGATTTACTTGCTAAAGTGGAAGCCATCCAAAACCATTGCCAGACCATTGACCAAGTATTGGAAGACATTTCTTTGAGAGAAAGAGAAACTGGGGTGGCTCGGGTCACTTTCTAAGAGGCTATTATAGCCACGACTAAAAAATAAATGGTCAGTAGTTCCAGGCTTTCCATCCTAGAACAAACCAGAGGTAATATCTCACTGAAGGCATGGGAGCGTAATATATCAGAAAGTAGAGAACGAGCTAAAGAAATGAGAAACTCTTGTGAATAAACTTTCGACTTGATAAATGAAAGCTTGTTGGATCTCTATAGGGAAATCAACACTAGGAAACTGGGCCAGATCGATATAGCCAAGCACCTGCTCAATATCAAGGAGAACGAGGAAAAAGAGCATGTTGAAATATCACAGATAAGCCAAACTAATATAGTCCAAGTGGATAAATGGTTAATACAACCAATTGTACAGTTATGTTCTATCATCATTGAAGACTGACAAGTAGGGGGAAGGTTTCCACAGTTAGCGAAGGATTGTTACACTTTTGAGGAAAACAACCAAGCCGAGCCTTCCAGGTTGATAGCCCAATTGGTGGAGAGGTGCGTCACTTGTACCAAGCAGGTGAAGGGGCAGGTTTTCGGTGCCAAATAATGACAAATGTCTGATTTTTTTATTTTTAGAACCCAAAGAGTAAAGAAATGGAGGTGCTCTACCCGCATGAAGGAGGACAAAGACAAAGAAGAGAAACGCTTAAATTTCCCATTTTGTAACCGAAAACTTCGGGAACGATTGAAATTTGAATGTTTAGTAGTTTGTATAAATAGGCATTTTGAAGTGAGCACTAGAGAGGCCTTTTTCTTGGCCGATTGTAATAGAGACCTTCTTATTTTGATTAATAAAAAGAAATCTGAAGATTCCTGATTCCGTGAAGACTGAGTTATGAGTTTTGATTTCTCTGTTATCTTATATTAAATTTCATTTCACATATATATTTCTGATGAATGCTTAGTTGCAATGTAGTACAACTTCTACTATGGTGACCAACTGTTTAGTCATCTAATTGTTTGCAGTTTTTCCTCTCTATCAGCTATCAGCAGGTACAAGACCTTTGAACTTTTTAAATCTCTATATTTTATGCTTTTTTAGATTTCTTCTTGTCTTTTTCTTCTTTTGTTTACAGGGTGAGATTCTCCCTTGATAGGAGCCTCGCATTGTAGACAACTTAATGTTTTATCACATTTCATACATGATTCTTTAAAAAATTAATTCAGTTACGGGAGAAGGCCATTGGTTTGTTTTCTACCTTGAACATCGGATTAAAAAATTCTCTTTTATACGGTTAAAAAATTGAAGTAGCATCTTAAACCTTGAACTTTCTTTTCAATTTTTGTTTCTCCATGATTGTGCCCATTGCAAGACATCCCAAAATTGAACTCGGCCTATCGGATCAAACCAAAATCACTTTGAAACTTTTTGACACCATACTTAAAACTGCCATCACCCAGGTCGAACTCGAATGTTCATGGGCTGCAATTGAATGAGATATAAGAATCCATGAACATTTGGAAGTGAGATAGAGACAACTTAGAAATCAGCCTTAGCTTCTTTTCTCGAAGGTTGATTCTTCCCCTTTTTTATCTTTTACTCACTTTTGGATGCCTAGACCCTATACTTTCTAGCCTTAAGTACAGACTCTTGAACAACAACCCAAATGAACCTATCCAAAATAACCTTGAACATAATCTAGAAAATGTTTCCTATGGGGTGTGGCATGAAATGAAGCCCCTGAATATACCACCCAAGACTCAAAAATATTATTTACAGAAAGAATCAAAGCATCTTGTAACACATCACCTGTTCTATTTTCTTCATGATTTTTCTCCGGATGTCCATCTCTTTGTTTATTTGGAGCTCTGCAGTCTTTCTTCAGATGTCCTTTCTTACCACAATTCCAGCACTCTATCTTTCCTAGTTTGGATTTGGATCTATCCTTCCTATAATTCGCATGGTTCCCTGAGCCTTTCCTCTATCCTTTTCTCTTCCCTTGTTCTCCATGGTCAACCCATTACCTGATGTCTCACCTGTTCTTTTCCATTGAATTTCCTCACTAAGGATAACACCAACAACATCATCAAATTTTAAAGTATTTGAACCAAAGACAGAGTTACTTACAACCATGACCAAGCTGTTCCAACTTTCTGGCAATGAGCACAAGATTAGAAGAGCCCTGAACTCATCATCGAAGTCTAATTTTACAGAACTTAGTTGATTAATAACCGTATTAAATTCATTTAAATGATTTTCTATAGACCCACCTTCTAAAATATTCATATTAAATAATCTCTTCATTAGAAATACCTTATCAGATGCTGAGGGTTTTTCATATAGTTTAGCCAATGCATCCATCAACTCCTTCATTGTCTTTTCTTTCGAAATATTGAAAGCCACCAACATTGCCAAGCTTAGCCATATCGTTCCTAGTGCCTTTTTGTCAAGAACCTCCCATTCTTAGTCCTTCATGGCCATCACATTCTTTGTTATTCCACTCAATGGTAGGTATAGATCCTTATGATATAAATAATATTCCATCTGCATCTTCCATAACTGGTAGTTTTGGTCGTTAAATTTCTCGACCCTAAAATTTCCATCTTCCGCCATTGCTCCCACTCGAACCAGGAACCCTCTTTTTTTGCGAGTTACATTTCGCTCTAATACCAGTCATTAGAAAACCAGGACTGTAGGGAAATAAAATAAAACAAATGAAGAAATAAAACACAGAAGATACACAATACAATAGAGACATAGATATACGTGGTTCACCTAGTGCGGGCTACATCCACCAGAGAAATTTCTAGGTCCCTCCTTTATTATTATCCAACAAATGAAGGGATAAAACCTACAACACACTTGCTATAAATTCCTCTGTTGTCTCTCATAGTCTCCTCTCTCAAAATACAATATTCACAATGATGTAAAACCATAATACATTTCCCTCATAAAAGAGGGTTGCCTTCTAGGGAAAAAAACCCTAACATAAGTTCTACTGTCATATTTGCCACCTTGTAATGAACGGTCCATATTTACAATGAAATTACAATATACATTTACAAGGGAATTTTTTCCTTCGGTGGCTTCTCCCTTAAACCCCCACCAGGGGCCCGCTTTCCCCTGGACCCCCTAGCCAAGGGGATGGACCTCGTAGAGTGGGTAACCCCCATCTACACTCCCCCTGCATGGAGGAGTGTACATTCTTCCATGGTGTAAAGTATTCATGGGGTATAAACACGGATGAAAACAAGGACCTATGAATCGGGATGATAATGAATGTCCACAACCAACATTATATGTCAATCGTCAATCACACTATATAGCTAGAATATCAGATCCTGGAATACCAGGAGATCCTTGGTGGAAGAATATGATAAATACCCGACATGTCGATGACGAAAGTAGGGTTCTGACTCTTGGTTCTAACCTTGCCACTATCACAGATAAGTGTCAAATCCCATTAGAGGGAGTCGTTTCCCGTAGTCGTTGAATTTGTGATCAAGAAGTGTTCTCCGTTGATCTATTATGTAATATCGGAAGAGAGTTGACGCTGAAATCATGGAGATGACACTTGTCATCATCAAATCCATGGAGGAATAAATACCACCTAATCGATATATGGAAGAGTGATTATTGTCCAATCATATTAGGTGTTTTGGAGCTGGGGAATAGGGTTCCAACCCCTGGTTCCATACCATTATCACATACAAGCACAAGGAGAGGGAAAGTAACGCTAATTTGATGTGTCATGCCATCATGATAGCTAATGTGTTCGAAGGACAATAAGTGTCATTTTTTGGTTTGTCAAAAGGATGAAGAGTGGGCCCCATTAGGATTAAACTTTTTGAAGAGTGCCTTATGATCCAAGCTATTGGATCTAAGAAGCCAACATATATGAGCCATAGATCTGGTGGTAAAGGTCAAGAGTCATAATCCCAATATTAATGTAGCTAATTACCTTATAATTACCAAATGGTGGACCTTAGTAGTTTTAGGTTATAGGAGATAGGGAAAGTGCCAAGGTCTAAGATCCATTGATCTATTGACTGACACTCTAAATCTCCAACGTCTAATCCTTAGAACCACTACCAAATTGGATTTGTGAAAGGAACCATAATAGTTTTCTGATCAAAGCATAAGATATATCATTTGTACATCTCATAGAATCGTAACCCCAAGAATTGACGAAGTTAACCGTCCTTAATCATGGGATTACCTTACTTAATCATGAGATTAACTTGTTTAATTATCTTGTAATCCCCGAACGATGGACCTCAAGGAGTTTTAGCCTATAGGAGGTTGGTAAGGAGTGAAGGTTCTGATGTCCATGATTACCAAATGGTTCCACATGTCATGACATGAGTGGTGCCACATGTCACACATATTTGGCATATTTGGATGAATGCCCAGGTGGAAAATGAGTGCCATATATCAAGTGGTACGAGTTCCACATGTCACAAGGTGATGGTGGCCATGTGTCATTCCACAGTTAAGATAGGTGGAAATACAGGACATGTTTGTGTGTGCAAGGTGTGAGCTCAACACTAGATCATGCCTTTTTTGTCTTTGAAAATAGCGAAAAGGTCTAGGTCCCAAGAACCTGGGATCTGGGGTTCTGAGGTCTCGCGGTCCCGACGAATAGTGGATAGGTGTCATCAGTTGGTGAGAGAATATCTTGAGAGGATGTGGAGATTGACGTTGAGCATAGAAAAGGTCGAGGGTCAATGCCTAGTGAATTGCATGGAAGGTGCCATGCCATCATCCATGATAGCAAACATGTTTCCATTAGAAGATGATGTTGGTGACACACCAGTTCCATTTTATGTAACACAAGTGATGTGGAGCCACATGGGTGCCTCATGGAAGTTAAGAGGTCTTTTTTCATAAGGCCCCAAATATTTAAAAGGAATCTAGAGTTCTTTTATTAGCAAACTTACAGTCGTTGGAAATCTCTCGATGAGTGGAAGACAACGATGTCCTCACAAAGAGGTTTGGATATGGTTGAAGGAAAGAAAAAATTTAATATGCCATCCCTTAAAAGGGTACTTAGGTGGTTGTGTGTCTTACAAAATGTATTTTCAATGATATGATGGTTGGGGCCTCCAATCATTTTCGTGAAATTCACGAGTGCAGAGCATCAGTGGCATAAATTGGTATGTGCATTGACAAATTTGTATAGGAATAGAAAAAATGAAAAGCACTCTGAAATACTGGAAGACAAGGACATTGATTATCTGATAAGAAAGGACCTAGTTACTTGTACTCGTTACTATAGAGAATCTATTTTTTGTGGATAGAATATGCACCGATATATGGAAAGACCAATGATTTAGAAATTGCAAAGTTCTTGGAAAACTAGATAACATGTGACACAAATCATCTACATCCTGATCGTACCAAATTGTATAAGAATTCCCATACAAGAAGTTGTAAGAAATGAAATAATTCACATTGTCGATAAAACTTCCCTATGCCAACAATGACAATGACAATGATTCTTGAACTAATTGAGTTACCAGACAAAGTTATTGACATAAATTCAAAGTTGTTTTCATAACTAGACCCAAAAAAACTATGAAAATTTAATTACCTTCGAAGGCCTCTTGATGCAAATGGGAGTATCAGACGATGAGTACTTTCTCCTAATATAGTGCACACTAAAACAACTGACAATATTTTTGAAATAAAAACCTTCACATATTTGGAACAACAACTTTGAAAAAGACATGCCAAATTTTTGGAATGCAAACATAGATACACAATTTGTTCTGAATGCATATGTGGCAACATCATATTGCAATTCATATATTTCCAAAGTCAACAAATCTATGACAAACACATTTATAAGGATATGTAAAGAACATGAAAAAAAACAAAATCGATGTTATGCAAATGATGCATACGCTTGGAAATACAATGTTGATTCTTCAACAAATGTTTGTGAAACAACCGGTCCATATTGTGCTTTCTCTTCCACTAAATAGTAGTTCAAGAGCGTGTATAATTATAAGAACATGTCTAATATATCAACACACAATCTTCCTTAAGCTATATTTTTTATTGAAACAAGAACCTGACAACTTAGAAGATGTGATGTGGAACTCTATTATTGATTATTATATTGAACAACCACATGCCATTAAGAATCTTTGTGTTGTTGAATTTGTATCCAAGTATAAAAAATAGGTACACACATATCGAAAAGGTAAAACCCAAATGTGATATGATTTGTCAAATATAACAAGCACATTGACTATGACAGTTTTTGCAAAGAGAAACTATTGTTGTATGTCTTGTTTGAAAAAAGTGAATATACATTAAAGGATAATTGGACTACATGGCAAGATACTTATTATTTTCACAAAATTTTAATACAAGCCAATGAAGCTAATTTTACATATAATGTCAATCCAACCTATGGTGATATGGAAAGTGAAATTCAACAAGTGGACAATGATCTTCTAGACGTTGATGGTACATTGACCCAAGGAGGAACAAACATATTTGACTTTGAACAGTATGATTTGCAACCAAATCTTCAATGTGTTGGAGGGAGAAGTAGAAAAACAAAAACTAATTGTTGGATTACTGAGAGGGGGGGGGGTGAATCAATAATGAGCAATTTATACCACTTATTAATCCTTTTAACCACAATTTGTATTCCCTTTAACTTATTCAACAATGTTCATCAGTTCATCATCAATATGTTATTACATCATATAACATTAACATCCATCAGTGCATAATAACCAATAATAGAAACATCCATACAATTCACAATGCACTAGTGTTTTATGTGGAAACGTGATGTGGGAGAAAACCACAGAATGATTTTATTATATGTCTTTATGAATTACATTCAAGGAAACACCAATTTCCAATTCTACAGCTCCAACTGGAAGGAGGCTCCAACCCCCTAGTTTCTTAGGCTACAACCTGAGGGAAGCTCCAACTCCCCAATTCTCTTGATACAACCAGAAGGATGCTACAACCCCCTATGTTCTCCGGCTACAATCGGAAGGTCAATACAACCACCTAGTTCTTAGGCTCCAACCTGAAGGAAGCTCCAACTCCCTTATTCTTTGGCACCAACCAGAACGAGGCTACAACCCCCTTTCCTTGCCCCATCCTTCCGCCCTGAAATTAAATGAAAAATAGATGATGAAACCACTACCACACTGTCACTGTGAGATATACCACTATAAACATGAATCAATCTATGCTAACAACTTGTAACCAACTTTTACCAATAACCTGTGATCAACATGAACCAATAATCATCCTATACCAACAAAAACCAACTAGTACACAACTTGTATATGTTGTATCTTGCATATGTATGTGACCTATATATACTACAATATGTGTATGTATATGACTTGTCTATACTACAACATGCGTACACATTTAGAAATCTAGGGTTTTCACCTTTCTGAAACTTAGACCCTTTTCTACCTCTGTCACATCAACTTGCAACATGTCCCAACCTATACCAATCAACCTGTACTATAAACCATGTACATCAATCACTCACACAACATGTACCATCACAAGTGAATCAACTATGCACTATGTACTCCCATATCAAGGAGGCGGAAAACATGAAGGTAGGCATTGGAATTTTTTTCATTATTCTGGTTGTTGTTCGAATTCTAACTCAGGAGTCTCTGTCTCACTCTAGTTTTTCATCCTATGTGTGTCCTCTCCACCTTCCAATTTTTTTCTCAACCCCATCTTTCCCAATGCTTAGATAAAGGGGAAATCCCAAGATAGGACAACCCTACTATATCTTCCCTACTCAACACCATTGTCCTGAAGATACTCCTAGAATTGGATGGAGGACAACCAACCCATGGCATATGTTGAGGAATAAATCCCTCAAGATCCTCCTCTAGAATCGACAGACTCCTTTCTCTTATTTGCTTCATATATTTTGACTCTGCCCCTTACTTCTGGTCATCTTCCCCTGGAAAACGACTTTGCCACATACCTAGGTGGCTTCCCTATTGAGGAAGAATTTCCCACAGAGGTTCAACAAGAAGAAGTGGATTAGCTTGTGGGTGACTCTCCATCATCGGTAGCCTCTGTCTCGGATTCTCTCAGAATGTGGTGCCTCTCACATGAGCATCTGCAATTAATTTTTGGTATGAGATGAGATATTGTGGAGTAGCTTCACTGTCAAACAACCCTCTCTTAGTGCCTAGATGTTTTTCTCAACACCCTGTCAAGCGAGCCAACCAAGAATAGGTTCCCAACATGTTGCCAGTCCTTCGTGTTCGCTCTGCGACCAACCGAGGATAATGGGAGTTTGTGTTTTCCTAAAGTCTAATTTCTTTTTCTACTATTTTGTTTCTCTGTTTAGAATAACCATGGTTGTAGATAGACTATTGTGAAGTGCAAGAAGTTCATCATTTATCAGACTTAAATATAAACTTTTATTAACAAATATTTTCTTAAGTCTGATACATAAACTTTAAGGAAATATAAACTTTATTTTTATTTTTAATTTTTGTTTTCAAATGTTTGCTTAAGTCTAATACATGATGAACTTCCTACACTTCGCAACAGTTTATAATTTTATATTTATTTATTTATGTATCAGACTTAAGCAAACATTTGTAAATAAAAGTTTATATTTCCTTAAAGTATTTTCAAATCAAAAGGAAATATAAAGTTTATATTTATTT
>ML777498.1:691926-707819 GCA_009831015.1 Picea engelmannii
CCCTGTGTTCAAGCACCCACTTGAACCTTTGAGGACACCAGTCCTCCCTAGCACCTCCCAACCACCCTGAATAATAAATTCTTTGTTACTGAAATTTATTACAGTGATATAACATTATTCAATGGCTTACCAACCCGATTGTTGTTTTGTTATGCTGCTCTGCCCTGTCTACATCAGTGTCTTTTGCATGCCTCTTGCACTTTCTGTTCTTCTGCCTTTTATACTCTCTGCACCATATCCCTTCAATGCAACCTTCCTCTACTGTGCATTTCTGCTCCTGCACTCTACCTCCTTGTTCACACTTGAATCCTGCTACACAGCCACAACCCTCTCTCTTCTTTCTTTTCCATTCTTATAGTCTCTGTTGTCTTTGTGCATGCAATATTTGCAATGCCTCTGCATGCTCACTCCACGCCAAATTCCTCCACAACTCGAGTGCTCTGTCTGATCATCATCATGACTCTTCAGCTTCTTTGGTGGTTCTCACCATGCGTCGAGCATCATTGGGTGTTCTGCTGAGATTTCTCAACCTCTCTGGCAGTTGAGACTCCTCATCTTCTTTGGCATAGTCAAGCTTATGCCTTCCTAAGTTTGGGGTGCAAATGCACCTTTTGGATATGCAGCGAGCAAATCTGTGCGGCCAGAATCTGTGCTCCTAGATCTACGATCGGGATTGGATTCCGAAGCCCCCCATGCCATTCTACCTTTAAGCGGAGGGGGGGGGGGTTCGAAATTGGGCGCGCATCTCTCGAGTGGCCAGGATTAGAGCACCCATATCAACGACGCTCAAGTGATTCCAGACCCCCTTTGCCATCCTACCTTTAATTAAAGGGGGGGGGNTGACCGTGCGACAAGGCTCGTTCCCTTTAACCCCTCCTTGTCCTCCGACATCTGTCCATCTCTCGATTTTTGAAAACTTAGAAGTGGTGTAAATCTGCTGACGTCACACATGGATTGACACGTGTTGAATACTACCACGTGTCACTCTGATTCGTGACTTACATGTGCCTGAAATGTTAAATCAGTCTGTCACTTGTCATTACCTAGTTGTGCCATGTGTTCCTAGCTGACGTGGTATGCTAACGTGAGTCAGATCGATGGTCCAGATCACATCTTGATCTGACGGCTGCGATTAAATTGCAATATCGCATATCGCGATTTCGGGATTCCTGTGGTTATTATTCTTTGACATATTCAACTCTCGATCCGCAAAACTCTGAAATGGACTGAGATCAATGGTCCATATCAGACCTTGATCTGACGGCTCGGATTACGTTGCGATTTCGCATATCGCAATTTTGGGATTCTTGTGATTGATATTACTTGACATCTCCAACTCTCAATCCGCGAAACTCCGAAATCGAGTTGGATCAACGGTGTAGATCACATATTGATCTGACGGCTGTGGTTAAGTCTGATTTCTCATATCGCAATTTTGAGAGGTTAGGGAACCCCGTTCCTTTGACTCTCCAATGAACGAAATGTTGATCTGTGTCCACGTGTCCTGCTTGAAGATGGACGGTCCTACTTATTTCGGGATTTTGTGAGCCCTCTACTCCTTGCACTTTAAAGAACGTGTAGGTTCTCCTCGATCCAACGATGGTCAGACCCTGCGCTTAGATCTAACGCCCGAGATCTATCCTCCATATCTGTGCACTCCTCTTGTCTACATTGAGATCTGACGGTCATTGGGAATTCAGGATGGGATCCAACAATCACTGACGCTTCTCCTCCAAGCTTACGCATCCTCCTTACTTGGAATAATTTCTAAGTTTCAAAGGCCTCGACCTTTGATCCGCCTGTGATCCTAAGTATGTTATCTCCCTTGAGCTTTAGCCATGAGTTAACCTCATCCTTGGTGCACACCTATGCACTGCATTCGACTCTGCGCTAATTCCTCCTGAGCTTACTTTGTTCCTGTTTTTCCATCGATGCAGACTCTGATCCTGCCATCAATGACAAGCGCATACTTCCTATAAAGCATGCCAACCATCCTCTGCACTATCTCTTCTGATCTTCTTGAGCTTGCTCTGTAGCCTCTTCCCAAACTACTTATGATGTCCGTCTGTTACATTCTTCCTATACTCATGCCATCTTCATTGTTGTACTTGCCATCAATGACAAGCATACGCTACCTGTTAAACATTTGCCAACAAAATGTTCTACTGATTGAGTTCTCGTTTTTTATAGGTTGCATTTTTAACCCCCATTTTTTGAAATGGGGGTAAAAAGTGCGACCTCTAAAAAATGATAACTTTGAAGAGTTCTCGTTAAGTTGGTAATTGTGTTAGAGGATACTTAAAATAAATTGAACTCAACAATATTCTTAAACTTAAACATATGCATAAAAGAATTTTGTTCACTTTATATACTCTTTTTTTATTAAAAACATTGTTAAAATAAATTCAACTCAACAATATTTTTTAAGTTGAACATATGCATAAAAGAATTTTTTTCTCTTTATATAGTTAATTTTTATAATAAACATTGTCACTTAAAATAGATTCAACTAAGTATTGAGATTTAGTGATGGAATCTTAGAATATGAAATTGTCATAAATAAGTCAGTTATGATGCAAATTACATCGCTGGTCAGAACCCATGCTATGTAACTATTGAAAGTACGGAGTTGCGAAATGTAGGAGTTCGTGACAATGGGTCATATGGATTATCCACACAAGGGTTCAAATTAGACTAAGTGTTGGTTGTGTGGGGAATATGCCTATGCGGATGTGCGAAACATATATCTGTGTCAACGATATATATGTGTGGAAGATATATATGTTTAACAATATTTTTTAAGTTACGCATATGCATAGAAGCATTTTGGATTTTTTCCATAGTTTAACTTTGTTGCAAGAAATTCAATTTTATTTCTTGTCTTCTAATTCATCCTTCAAAATAAGAACTTATTGTCGGGTCGACGACAAGAATTTAATAATTTTGTTGTAGCCTATGCTTGGAAGGAGTGCATGTACAATTTTCAAAGTTCTGAGATGATCTTAGTTCCTGAAACTTGTTACTATGTTAGTTGGTGAATGTGGGACAGACAATATGCAAATGTATTTATTATAGAATATATATATATATATATTATTCTCTTCTGAGCCCTCTTTAAATTTAGTACTATGCATAAATTTTGAGAAACTTTTATTCCACATTGAGCACTTTACCTTTTTTCTTATCTTTTACAAAGTTTTATGAAAAAAAAATTCACTAAAAAGACTTTACATTTCTTCGCACCTATGTTAACCTCCTGATTGGACATTTCACTTATTTACTAATGCAGAGTGTGTAGATATGGTCATAAAAATTCTTTGCACAACTGGTGGACTCTTAGAAAATAAACTTATCACAAAGTAGTCGGTTATCATGCAAATTACATCATTGGTAAGTATATATCCTATGGAACTATTGGAAGTGTGGAGTTGTGAATTGCAACAATGTGATAGGATGAGTGATATGAATTATCCGCACAAGGTTTCAAGTTAGACTAAGTGTTTCCTCTGCAGGGGATATGCCTATGCAGACATGTGGACGGTATATATATGTGGATGTTATGTCTGTGTCGAAGATATATATGTGCAATATATATATGTGTGTGTGTGTGTGTGTGTGTTTAACGATAACTTTTAAGTTAACCATATGCATAGAAGCATTGTGTTCACTTTATATACTTATTTTTTAATATATTTATATGTGTAAGTGCATTGAGATATCTAAATGTATCCTTTTTCCAATACTGTGGTATCGATTGTGTCCCGCCCTCAATTTATTAAAGTTCGAACACCTTATGTCCCAAAAATACAAGGTGATCGTCAATCTTACGATCTTGATAGTGCTTCTGAACTGACGGTTCTGATCTGCCCCTTTCAAACATGTGGATCAGATCTGACGCTTTCAAATCAACGGACGTGACTTGTTCCACGATTCGACATTTGGATTTTTCAAATCTCAAACCTTGGTTTCTCCCACAATGATAGGTCTTCTGCCATGTGCCCTCTTCAATCGACAACTCTGGTCATTTCGGGATTCTGGACTTCAGAAATATCAAATCTCAACTCTTTCCCCAATTTCTTTTATTTGGAACTGGTAATCCACTGGCACATGTCTCCCACTAATCTGACGTCTGAAATCCCTTTAGGTCTTTGGGCTTCAGAATTTTCAATTCTCAAATTTCACTTCTCCTCAAAGTATGCATATTTCTGTTGTGTATCCCCTTGAATCAGATGGTTGATATTTACTTCAGGTCTTTACCTGGATTCCACGGATTTATGCCACCTGCCCTTTGGATTGGACGATTGAGGTTTACCTCAGATATTCGACTCTCCGGGCTTCGAGAGTTTCAACTCTCAACTGAACTCTCGAAGTGTTTTCTTCGGAGCTCATGATTTGTCACCACGTCTCTCTCTGTATGTAACGGTCCAGATCTCCTTCAGACTTCAGGTTTCAATATTTTCAACTCTCAATTGAAACTCTTGAAGTGATTTCCCTGAAGCCATTGATCTGCTTACACGTATCTCTTGGCGATCAATGGTCAGGATATTCTTCTTCTATTTCACCTCCTCCTTGTCCACTAACTTCCATAGTTGTGGATCTTGTGCCACTTGTCCTCCTTGACGATGGATGGTCTCAAATTACTTTGGGACTTTGGGACTTTGGTAAGTTCACTCTCGTGCGTGTGCAAAGTGTTAAGGATCGTGCACCTTTATTTGATCATACGACTATTGATCCTCTGTGTTGTGATCCAGCGGTTGTTGTTTCTCCTCCTCCTGAGCTTCTGACTTCCTTTGACTTAGAAAATTTTCTAATTGTTCAAAGGCATCGACTTTTTTTCCTCTTGCGAGTCCATGTCTTGGACCTCGTCTACACTTTGAAAAGTGCTATCTCTTATGATCTTGATATCCTTGAATATTTCGACTTCCCACACACTCCTTGCATTCCTAGGATCTCGTCAAACTTAGATCAAAGGATTTCTTGAAAATAAATTCTTCCTGTGCTCCTTATGTTCGTTTGTTATGATTCTTCAACGCTTGGTCACTCCTTGATGCTATGCACTCCTGCACCTGGTCTAATTTCCCTTTTCTCTCTATGAACTCCTCTGATTCAATCCAAGACTCTGTCGACGTACTCCTTGCATATGAGATGCACACCTTGCATACTAGTTTCATAAGAGAAACAATTGAAACTTATCCAGTTTCATCACGAACTCATATGATTAACTCTTAACAATCATACATGAACTAAATGAACTAAATCACCTACACATAATGTAACATTCATTCAATCACATATCAAAATGAACACAACCCGAAGGATTTGGAAAATTATGTATGTTCTATTCATTCATTAAACAAATTACATAATATTGCAGTTCCTCACTACGTCTTTCATCTACTCTATCCTTTTATCCCTCTGCTACTTATGCCCATCCTACTTTTACAATACAAAAACCAACTATCTAAGGAGTGGCTCCACGAGCTCTCTCTCCATCCTGTCTGCAAACTATCCTATAAGGTCTTAATGGTTACCTACCTTGTCCTATTACAATAACTATTGGTTATTTCCATATAAGAGCTAACACTCTATATCTACAACTCCTTATAGCCGTATAAGACTTTTACAAACAAGATATATTAAAAAACATTATTTCCAAAATATCTCAACAACTCGATTTAATTCTGAGTTAAATGTTGATTTGAAAATCTCCCATGTTGAGATGTCATATCTCTACCTCCACGCTTTCATATTTGACTTTGAAAGCGATGCTCCTGCATCATACTCCTCTGGCTAAAATATTCATGGACTCATGTCCATGAGCTCCTGCACTATGTTTCCATACTTCAAAATATCAGGTTATGTGACCCAACTTGAATCTTCCACTGGATGATCTTTCCACTTCACTAAGTATTTAGGATATGTCTTCCTCCTAGCCTTCTTTCCAACTCTTTTTTCAATGATTTTCTCTATCTAAGGTTTTTCTGTTGTGGGCAATTGTTCTTCCCATTGAACTTATTTCTGGTCATCTGATTCTCCTACATTATCTCTCCTATAAGGATATAGGTCTGCAACACTGAATATCGATGATATCTCGACATTGTCTGGCAATCCAATTTCATAAGCATTGGCTGCAAAATTTCCGAGAATCTTGCATGGTCCTATCTTCTTCATCTTCAACTTGTTATATGTCCCTCTTGGAAACCTTTCTTTTCTCAAATGAGCTAAAACTTCATCTCCTACTTCAAATTGAACTTCTCTCCTCTTCTGATCAACTATGTTCTTATATTTTTCGTTGTTGTCCTGTAGTTGTTCTTTGACTCTGTCATGGAGTTTCTGAATTTCTGTTGCAAAATATTTTACTCCAATACTTCTGAACTCATATTGATTCAAATCTCTCAATTATGTAATCCCTCTTGGTTGTATACCATACAAAATTTCATATGGACTTTTCACTGTTCTTTTGTTCACTGAATTGTTAAATGCAAATTCTTCTTGTGCCAAAATCTGATCCCATTGACGACCTTGCTCAGTGACTAAACTTCTTAACAAGTTTCCAAGACTCATATTTACTACTTCAGTCTGTCCATCTGTCTGAGGGTGATATGTTGAACTAAAGGACAAGTTTTTCCCCAACCTCTTCCATAGAGTTCTCCAAAAGTGTCCTATAAATTGTGTGTCTCATTTTGAGACTATGCTCCTGGGCAATCCATGTAGTCTCAACACTTCTTTGAAAAACAAATTGGCTATGTGTGTAGCATCGTTTCTTTTCTGGCATGGTGTAAAATGTGTCATTTTTGAAAATATGTCCACCACAACAAATATGGAATCACTCCCCTTCTGGGTTCTAGGAAATCCAAATACAAAATCCATACTGATTGCATCACACAACCTTTCTAGAATTGGTAATGGTTGATATAAACCAGTGTTCAGTTGTCTTCTTTTTGCATACTGGAAAATTCTACATTTGTTCACAAACCTTTTCACCTCTTCCCTCATGCTCAACCAATAGTATGAACTTCTCAGCTATGCAAATGTCTTATCATGACCAAAATGTCTAGCTAAACCTCCATTGTGTTTCTCTTTCAGCAGGTTATCTCTCATTGAGCATCTTGGTATACATAATTCGCTCCCTTTGAACAATAATCCATCCTAGATCAAATATTTTTTCCATGGGCTTCTCTCTCCCAACAAAGGATTCTTACATGCCTCATAAGCTTCCTTAAAATCTGGGTCTTCTCGATACATTTCCTTGAGGTGTTCAAATCCTAAGGTCTCCACTTGGAATTCTTGTATGATTAAACTCCTCCTGCTCAAAGCATCTGCAACTTTGTTAGTAGTTCCAACAATATGTTTAATAACAAAAGTAAAATTTTGCATAAATTATACCCATTTAGCATGTCTCTGATTCAACTTTTCTTTCCTAGTAATAAACTACAAATCTTGATTATCACTGTACAAGACAAATTATTTAGGAATTAGATAGTGCCTCCACTTATTCAAAGCTTGAATCACTGCATAAAATTCTTTGTCATATGTGGAATACTTCTTCTTGGTGTCATTCATCTTCTCACTGAAATAAGAAACTGACCTATTATCCTGACTCAAGACTACTCCAATAGCTACTCCACTTGCATCACATCTCACTTGAAATGTTTTTCCAAAATCTGGTAAGACTAGAATCAGTTGTTCTGTGATCTTCTCCTTCAACACTTTGAAAATTTTTTCATCTTCCTATATCCAAATAAAAGACTTGTGTTTCTTTTTCACAGTGTCTAGCATGGGTGTACATATATCACTGAAATTTTTGATAAACTTTCTATAAAAACTTGCTAACCCATGAAAAATTCTTACCTCAAATATGCTTCCTGGCGTTGGCCATCCTTTGATTGGTCTCACCTTTTCTGGATCCATCTTCAATTCATTTGAAGAGATCACAAAACCCAACTATATGAGTTATGTCTTCATAAAAGAGATTTTCTTCATATTTATCATCAATTTTTCTTGCTGCAACTTTTCCATCACTAATGTCAGATGTTTTAAGTTCTATCCCTCTATCTTACTAAAGATTAGTATGTCATCCAGATACACTATGAAATTTTTTCCTATGAAGTCTTTCAATACTTCATTCATTAGTCTCATAAATGTGCTTGGTGCATTTGTCAACCCAAATGGCATGACCAGCCATTCAAACAAACCTTCATTTGTCTTGAATTTTGTTTTCCATTCATCTCCCTCTCTCATCCTTATTTGATGATATCCACTCTTCAAGTCTATCTTGGAAAAATAGCTTTCTCCACTCTAACAATCCATCAAATCATCCATCCTTGGTAAAGGGAATCTATACCTAATGGTGATCTTGTTGATGGCTCTAGAATATGTACACCTTCTCCATCCTCTATCCTTCTTTGAACTCAACAAATTTGGTACTGCACATGGGATTAGGCTTTCCCTGACTAAACCTTTATCCAACAACCCCTGGACTTGATTTTTAACTTGTTCATTCTCTCTAGGTGTCATCCTATAAGATTATTTGTTTGGTAAACTAGCTCATTGAATGAGGTCAATATGATGGCTTATAATGGGTGGAAATGAGTGAGGTAACTCATCCACTACTATGTCAACAAAGTTTTCTAACAGTTCCTGGATCTCTTCAGGAAAATATTCCACATAATTATTTGTCAGGATAACTCTAGGCTTCCTCACTACAACAAACTGCATTTCTTTCTCCTTCTTGACTTCATTCAAGAGTTCCTTCCCACTCATGAGAAGTACACTTGAACTAGCTTCCCTCTTTTTCTCTTTGTCTTCTATTGGTAACAACATATGTGTCCTACCATTCTTTTCCAAGGTATAATTATTTTTTCTCCCATCATGAATAAATTTTCTATCAAACTGCCATGGTCTTCCCAATAAAATATGACAAACATCCATAGGACTTACATCACATAATATTTCATTCCTATAACCTCCTATTTTAAATTCAACTTGGCATTGTTGACTTACCATTACTTGATGTCCTTTCTGCAACCATGATACCTTGTATGGGTTTGGATGTGCAATTGTCTTCAGTTCCAGTTTCTCCACCATCTCTGTGGATACTAGATTGTCAGTGCTCCCATTGTCAATGATCACCTTGCAAAATATGTCTTTTGTCTTGCAAGAAGTTTTGAACAGACTTGTTCACTGAACTGGTTCCTCTACCTCCTTCTCTGTTTTAAGAATAATTTTCCTCATCATGAGGTTCTTTCCTCCTTCTGTTTCTTTTGCTTCCACATGGTTTTGTGCTTCAAAAATCTGTGCTTCACCTCCTCCTTATTTATTTCTCTCGGGACATTCCCAAGACTTGTGCCCTGGTTTTCCATAGGCATAACATCTAATTTAGCCTCCTCTGGCTCTTCCTCTTCCTCTATGAAAAGAGATTTTTCCTCCATGCTATCCTTCTTTAGAACTTCCACCTTTCTTAGGGTGACTATGTTTCTTTCCAGCTTCATGCTTTGGTTTTTGGAACTTCTCTCTATTGGTTCCCTTACCTCTGCTTGAATTTCCTCCTTTGTTTCGTTGGCTTTGTTTCTTGGCCAATTTTTCTTTAGCTTTCAAGGCTGCTTGATAAGCATCCTCGACTTGACTAACAAACATCATGTTGATATTCTCTTGTATTTCATATCTTAGCCCATTGATATACCTGGTTGTTTTTTCATCTTCATTCTCTTTTTGTCCAACCCTAATGTTCAGTTTGTATAAAATTCTTCAATGTACTCCTTCATTGATAAAAATTTTTGTCTCAAGTTTTGCAATCTTCTGAACAAATTAATTTGGTAATCCTTTGGGATAAATTTTTCCTTCAGCTTGGCTACCATCCTATCCCATCTTTTAATTTTCTTCTTACCCTTTCATTTGCAATCAGCTTGCAGTTCATCCCACCATGGTGATGCATGACCTTTCAGTCTTGTCACTACATGCTTCACCATCTTGTCTTCTTTGATGTCTTCGTAATCGAAGTACTTGTCCATAGCTCATACCCAATCAAACAATTCTTCAACTTCTAAATTTCCTTCATACATTGGTACTTCTATTTTTTCTCTGGCTCCTATTCTTGAAACAACTTTCAATAAGCGGTCTTCTATAACATTCTCTGCTATATATTCTTCAATGTCTATCTCTTCACTCTCAGCTTCGCTGATATATCCAGTGTTTGGTGCTCTCCTCTGTGCTATTTCCATGGTGTCCAACCTCATTCTGAGTCACCTCATTTTTTCTTCCATTTCTGGATTCAGTCTGCATCTTCTAGGTGGCATGATTCCACTGCATTACCTTTAGAATCAACTCTTGATACCACAAAGAATATTAATTTATCTCCTTTCTCCTTTGTTTGTTGTCTGCAAACAAATTCAAAATAATATTTGATGCCACCCGATGCAACTCCCATACTCCCCTATAAGGCTACATGACCTCCCGATCAAGGATCTTTGATTCTTGAGTCAAATGACTCTCTGAAACCTTGGTGGTCACGTTTTGTATCTAACCATAGGCCCTTTCGGCTTTCTAGCATAGGTCTTATGTCACCCATGGCCTTCCCCTTCGCGCTTGCAAAATCTTAGAGTTTGGGCGCTAGATCCTTTTCTGATAAGCCCCTCCTTCGATGTGGCCTTGGATGATGACCTCACGTAAACATGTGATTGTGGGTGTGACCAAGAGTGGTTTGGAAACAAACTAATTTTTTCCCTGCAATTCACTTTGAGCCACCACGTGTCCTTTTGCCAATATCGTGGTCTCGATTGCGGCCTGGTCTCATTTTATTAAAGTTTGAACACCTTCTGTCCCTGAAATGTGAGTTGATCGTCGATCTTATGATCTTGACGGTGATTCTAAATTGATGGTTCAGATATGCCCCTTTCAAACCTACAGATCAGATCTGACCCTTTCAAATCAACGGACATGACTTGTTCCACAATTCGACGTTCATAGTTTTCAACTCTCAAACCTTGCTTTCTCCCGCAATGACAGGTCTTCTTCCATGTACTCTATTCAATTGACGAATCTAGTCATTTCGGGATTCTGGACTTTGAAAATCTCAAATATCAACTCTTTCCCCAATTTCTTTTATCCAAAACTGGTAATCCATTGGTGCGTGTCTCCCACTGATCTGACACCTGAAATCCCTTCAGGTCTTCGGGCTTCAGACTTTTCAATTCTCAACTTTCACTCCTCCTCGACGTATTCAGATTTCTTCCGCGTGTCCCTTTGAATCAAACAATTGAGATTTACTTTGGGTATTTACCTAGAGTCCACGGATTTATGCCACCTTCCCTCTAGATCAAACAATTGAGGTTTACCTCAGATCTTTGGCTCTCCAGGCTTCGGGAGTTTCAACTCTCAACTGAACTCTTGAAGTTATTTCTCCATAGCTCACAATCTGTTGCCACATGTCTCTCTGGATCTAACGGTCCATATATCCTTCGAACTTAGGGTTTCGGGAGTTTCAACTCTCAACTAAAACTCTTGAAGTGATTTCCTTAAAGCCACTGATCTGCTGACACGCATCTCCTTGTGATAAACGATCAGGATCTACTTCGACTATTTCACCTCCTCCTTGTCCATGAACTTCTAGAGTTGTGGATCTTTCACCACCTGTCCTCCTTGATGATGGACAACCTCAAATTACTTTGGCACTTTGATAAGTTCACTCTTCTACGTGTGCAAAGTGCTAAGGCTCATGCACCTTGCTTTGATCAGATGACTGTTGATCCTCTGAGCTGTGATCCAATGACTGTTGTCACTCCTCCTCCTGAGTTTTTGAATTCCTCCGAGTTAGAAAATTTTCTAAGTGTTCAAAGACCTTGACCTTTGTTCCTCCTACGAGTCCATCTCTTGGACCTCATCTACACTTCTGAAAAGTTTTATCTCTTTTGAGCTTGATATCCTTGAAGATTTCAACTTCCCACGCACTCCTTGTGTTCTTGGGATCTCGTTAAACTTAGAGCAAAGGATTTCCTAAAAATAAATTATTCTCGAACTCCTTGCGTTCCTCTGTTATGATTATTCGACTCTTGGTCACTCCTTGACGTTATGCACTCCTACACCTGGTCTAAGTTCCCATTTCTCTCTCTAAACTCCTCTGAGTCAATCCGAGACTCTGTCAACGCACTCATTGTGTACGGGATGCACACCTTGCATACGAGTTTCAGAAGATAAACAATTGAAACTTATCCAGTTTCGTCACGAACTCATACGATTAACTCTTAACAATCATAAATGAATGAAATGAACTAAATCACCCACACATAATGTAACATTCATTCAATCACATATCAAAATGAACACAGTCCAAAGGATTTGGACACTTTTTTCTGTTCTATTCATTGATGAAACAAATTACATAATATTGCAATTCTTCACTGCATCTTTCGTCTACTCTATCCTACTATCCTATGCTACTTACTCTCATCCTACTTTTACAATACAACAACCAACTATCTAAGGAGTGGCTCCATGAGCTCTCTCTCTCTGTCCTGTCTGCAACCTATCCTATCAGGTCTTAGCAGTTACCTACCTTGTCCTATTACAATAAATATCAGTTATTTCCAGGTAAGAGTTGACACTCTATATCTGCAACTCCTTACAGCCGTATAAGACTTTTACAAACAAGATATATTAAAAAACATTGTTTCCAAAATATCTCAACAACTCAATTTACTTCTGAGTTAAATGTTGATTTGAAATTCTGCCATGCTGAGATGTCATATCTCTACCTCCACGCTTGTGTATTTGAATTTGAAAGTGATGCTCCTGCATCAATTTGCATTGAACACTTCACTTGTTTATTAATTTTTATTCCACATTGAACAATTTATCTTTTTGCTTATTTTTTACAAAGTTTTATGCAAAATGTTTTCACTACAAAGACTTTACATTGCTTCCCACATATTCTAACCTCATTATTGAACATTTAAATTATATACTAATGTAGAGTGTGGATATATGGTCATATCAAAATTCTCAGTATGATTGGTGGAATCTTAGAAAATAAAATTGACATAAACCAGCTAGTTATCATGCAAATTGCAATGCTTGTCAAAATATGTACTATGGAACTATTGGAAGTGTGGAGTTACGAAGTAAAATAATGTGGGAGTTTGAGTGATATGAATTATCCACACAAGGGTTCAAAGTAGACAAAGTGTTTCCTATGTGGGGGATATGCCTGTGAAGACGTGCATAAGATATATATGTGTGGACCATATGTCTGTGTCGAAGATATATATGTGCACAAGATATATATGTTTAACATTATTTTTTAAGTTAAGCATATGCATAACTTAAGTTCATTTTATGTACTTATTTTTTAATACATGTATATATGTAAATGCACTGTCATATCTAATGAGTTAAAAGGATTTGGTGTTAATGTTTGTTGATCATCCAGAATTGTATAAAATTCTTTTCGCAATGCACTATTCTTCAAAAATTTCTTAGTCAAAAGAATTTTTACTTACCCACTTTTCACATTGCACAAAATTTGCACATTTATATCCCCCACACAACCAAGACCTCACTATTATTTTCAACCCTTATGTGCACAATTCATCATTGATACTCTCACAGTGTCCACTTCCACAATTTGGCATTTCCAATGATTCTGCACCAATGATTCTAACAAGCCGTGTAATTTACACGATAATCGAGTCATTTATGGCACCTTCATTTTCTATGATTTGCAAAAAAAAATGGAATTTATTTACCGCTTGTGCGAAGTAAATGTCGTGATTTTCTATTCCATGTTGGATGGTTTCTATTTATGGGTTGTAGTATTCTATAAGTAACTTACATGTGAAAAAAAAAAATATTAAATGTGCCAGAAGCAATTTGTCTTAAATCAATTGCACCTCGATATCTCTGGTACCATCGTATCTCCTCACTTAGCATAACCATAACTTATTTACTAAGTTTCACTCCACATTGAACACTTTACTTTTTTCACTTATTTTTACATAGTTTTATGCTAAATGCTCTTACTTGTTTTTACTTTATTCTTAGCATTATTCTCTTTGCATAAACAATAATGTTTTTTTGTTTTTTTTACAAGAACTAGGAAATATATATTAAAAAGTGTGGATAAATCCACTGTATTTCAAAAAAAGGGCCATTAGAGGCCTTCGAGAAGTAAAGACTTTGAAGCTTGAAAATACTAAAACAAAATTGGTGTTCATAGAGTTTCCACCTTCCCTAGCTATACTGCATTGATTGTATTTCATAGAATACAATCTATAAATTACTTCGTTGATATATACCGAAAAGAAAAACATGACATCTGAATTTTAAAAGAACTCAACTACCCGGTTCCATTTTGATCTTTGAAGGGCCTTGCTGCTCCCAAATTGATCCTGGATGGGGCTCGTTGAGGTCTGGAATTTGATTGAATGTGACTAAATTTACATTCTTGGATGCTCCCTGGGTGCTTTCTAGTGTGCTTTGTTGTTGATGAGCTCATTCAAGCTGGTCCAAATGATGCTGCATTATATCCATATTACTATGCTGCTCTTCAATCTGACTCCTCTGGGCATAACTTTCATCTTGAAGCATTTCAATCAGGTGTTTGTGTTGAGAGAGGGTTTCAAGTTCGAATGTTAGAGTGGAGCTAAGAGCTCCCATTTGAATTCATGTCCTTTGACAACCCACACATTCTTCCTCGGGTTCCATCTTACCAGAGCCAAAAATAATTCCCTTGACACCTTGCATATGTACTAGTGTTGATTTTCTTTGATTCCTATGATAATTATCCAAGCTGCTAAGGGGGCCGCAAATCTGCAGCGAAATGGGTTTTCTGTGTAATGGAAAAAAGAAAGGCAGAGCCAAAATCAAAAAATACGACTGGGTTAAGTTCTGGGAGGAGCAAAGACAAGGCGAAGGGCGAGGTGGTGGGTGATTCAAGGAATAACGAAGGGGATAACATAAACTCTGGGAGGAGAAACTCTGATAGACAAATGATAAAGAGTATCCTAAGCCATAAAGGGAGAGCACTGGTCAGAAATGGCTTACCCAAACCAAAAATAGATTTTTCCACTGCACGAACAAGTACTGGCTGAAAATACCCCATGTAATGATTAATGTTGTGTTCGTTCCAAACAGAAAGGTCACAAAATCTACTTGGTGCGATATACCTGAGGCATTCATATCTATGGGCTTGGGCCTAAACCTAACGTCACCTTGACAAATCACCTGCATGTCTGGGCGGCTGCATGCACTATCCATCTGCGTTGGAGACTTTATCCCTTGTGTTACCATGAGCTCGAATGGACAAAATAACTGGCCACCTGAAACCATGATGAAGCCATCACATAAATTGTTAACCATGGTTGTATTTGGCTGGTGAGACATTGAAATCACACTTTCCACCCTTCTGCTCCACCATTCCCCACTGTCACTGGCCTCCTCCGCACGCCTACTCCACCTATCCTCTTTTGCATTGGAGCTCCAATAAGCACCACCTCTAACCTCTGTGCATTGGCTCTTGGTCATGTGTCTCATTAGGTTAAGGGGGATAAGACTTGAGCACCCTCCACATTTGAGGTTCCAGGAGGTTTCCCAATGGCTTCATTCACCAATTTAGATGTTTTCATGTTGTTTTCCATTAGAATGTGAAACAATGTTGGATTGAGGGACTTTGAGTCCACTCTTATTCGATCAATTATTCTTTTCAGGCTCAATTTTTTGGGGTTTGTCCCCTGGACCATCATCCTTATGACTGTCTTCGAGTCGCCTATAACATTCATATTGGAACTTTGGTCAATATTTTCTAGTTGTAGGCCTTTGAGTAATGCATAAGCCTCTTCTTTATTGTTGGTCTCTTTCTCGATGTTCCAGTAGTAATTTAAAATTATTTTTCCTCCGGGTTC
>ML777498.1:707859-718996 GCA_009831015.1 Picea engelmannii
CCCTAGGTTTCCCTTTGAAGCGCCATCAAAACAAAGTGTATGAGCTTGTTTCTTTTGAATCCAATCATTTATTCTATGGATAGTATGAATCTTCCACCACGATCTTTGCATTGAATGGGATTTCTTACCAGAATTAAGGTTAAAACTTGTGATCCAAGCCTTTTATGGGATACTCCAGTTGGACGGATATTCTATGTTCAATGATTTGATGTTCATTACCTTTGAGAGAAGTATTTCTTCCTTGCCATCAACACTTTGGGGAAGGGATATTTTTCCCTGGAAGATTTGTTTGTTTCTTGTTAGCCAGATCTACCTTTTATAGCAAGATTTGCCTCACCATTGTTATCTTTTACAGAGGGCCTTTTTCCATTTCCCTATGTAGACTTATCATCCCTTTTTGATGAATCCAGAGGTAAAAATATACCTTTTTCCACATATACACTCCCTATCTTCTATGCAAGATGCGTATATGTTGGTTGCTCCACTATGACCCGCGTACATCAATATTTGTGCCAGAAAATACAAAAATGAGGTCGGGTTTCCATGTCACTATAGAAGATCTCTGATCCTTGGCCTTCCATATACTGGAAACGTTCTGACTCAGCCCTTCAGTTGCATCCTGGAGGCTATAAGAGCACAATTTTGAGCTATGGAAAAGGAGGAGAAAGCATTCAACTTAGAGAGCAAAGTTACTTTGGAGAAATTACTTCATATTGAGTATGCATCCCTTTGTCCCTCAAGTCTAAACACAGTATTCAACCTCCAAGCTCTTTCCCTATTGTTGAGAGGAACTCATTGCCTCTTTCCTATGATCTTGCCTTTGGTGGAGGAAAGAAGTGGTGGAGACCCAGTTGGAAGGAACTTGGTTTCTTGGTTTTGAACCGTGCCGACACGGAAGTATGTAACGTTGTCACTTCTATTGATCAATTATTAATAGAAATAATCCTTTCTCGTCCTATTGATATCTTACAAATATATGATTATTATCCATGGGCGTGTTTGTAATGTTTATTAATGGATTATGCTATTTGATGTGCTAACCCCCTTTATATCATCACTATGTACTTTCTCTAATTGTTTGTTGAGAACTAGTTGTAGGTATAAAGCTTTGGGTCAAAGTGCTCAACGATGGAACATCATTGAACATTGGATCGACGTAGGCCTCTTTCTTGTCTTTCACATTAGTTTGTATAGCATATGTTGGAATTG
The DNA here is from genome assembly GCA_009831015.1 of Picea engelmannii. Classification (NCBI taxonomy): domain Eukaryota; kingdom Viridiplantae; phylum Streptophyta; class Pinopsida; order Pinales; family Pinaceae; genus Picea; species Picea engelmannii. The sequence goes on from ML777498.1 coordinate 709,069, forward strand.
ATTTGATTTCTGTAGTCATACCTGTCTTTTGTGGTTTACCCTTTTCCATAGAGAGTTTTTCTGGCACAAATCCCAATGTATACATGCTGTAGTGGAGCAGCCAGCGTATACGCATCTTGCATAGCAGATATGAAGCGTATATGTGGAAAAATGTATATTTTTAGCTCTGGATTCATCAAAAAGGGATGATAAGTCTACATAGGGAAATGGAAAAAGGCCCTTTGTGCAAGATAGCAATGGTGAGGAAAATCTTGCTATAACAGATGCCCCCTAATGTGTGAGATCATAGGAGTATATGCGATGGACGAAATACATTATAAATAACCCAGAAGTGGAGTGGTAGAGAACCAAATTTCTGCAGTCATACCTATCTGTTGTGGTTTACCCTTGGCCATAGAGTGTTTTTCTGGTTTTCCCTTGTAACAGAAATGGAGACTACACTAGGGAGAGATCTTCCTTTAAAGGTTGAAGTACTTTTTCTTCTTACATTTCTCTTTTTCCTTTGTGTTCCTTGTCGTATCACTGCTTGACAGATTTTGTTCACTCTGGGTCTAAGTTTTCATCCTTTTTCCCTTGCCTGGCCTTGTTTTAAATCATATACACCCCTTTTTCCTTGACAGTCGTGTATACATGCTTGCTGTCTCACTGCAAGAAGCGTATATATTCCCTGTTCTCCTGAACAGTCGTGTATACCAATTTTACTTTCTTGTTTGCTTGGTTTAGTGACTATTGGGTGGGATTTGAAGATTGTTGAGCCTTCTTAGGTCTCTGTAGTGCCTTTTGAGATTATCTGGGATGACAAGAAACTTGTTTGGAGTTGAATTTTTGGGCATAGTATTTCTCTTTGTTTTCCATTTTTGAATTTTCTTTGTTCTATGGGATGTTTGCTTGGCTCCTTGGTATTCTGCTCGAGTTATTTCTTTTATACACAGTAGAATTTATATATCAGGTTGCTCATCAGTCCATGCATTTTCTTTTTAGTATATTGAAAATAAAAAAATAGCCATTTTTCATTGGTTGGCATTTTTGTCTTTGAATCTTTATCATTAGATTAGCGCATTTAGTGGAAGATTGCATTTTACTTATGAATTGCAGATTTGAAATTGAAGACTGCATTTTTTTTATTAGCATATCATTCATTGAAAAGTTAAAGATAGACTTTGCATTATATTCATATTTATTTTCTTACAGAGTCATAACATCATGAGTTTCACTTCCATACCCTTTTGAGTAACCACGACTAATAAAATTTACGCTTTAAACTAAAATTGAATAGTCACGATTTTATTTTTTAGGGTGCACAAACTAGCCCAGGATTTAGTGCCTTGAAATAGGATTTTGTGAGTAAACGTCTCCAAGGCAGTTAGATCAACATATGTGTATGAGATAGGGAGTTGAGAAGTCCATTGTATAATTGGTAATATTAGGAGGCTCCTCTCACACCGGAGTTAAGCATGAGGTTGTGAGAAGTTAGTTGAAGGGATAACCCCTGGATACTCACCTAGTGTCAAAGATATTTCTGTCGATTTATTCGTATTTGGGGATCTTGCTCGTGACCATACCTCAATGAGAGGTGCTACTTTCAAGGTTTCAGGCTTTGCTCCCCTGCCCATATGGTAATCCAGACTTACGACCGTTTGCTTGTGCATCAGTTATACCGTGGTTGATTAGTTGCTTGACTTAGGTATATCATAGGTTACTTGCATTGGTTATTCTGCTTGTATCTTGAGTCAGATAGGGGTCGAACAACACACAACCTTTATGGAGGATTACCTCTCCGAGGGGTTCCAACCGACTGGTTGTTAAGACTATGAGGGCTCTTATAACTGATTCTGCTACCTCCAAACTTTAGCAGGGAGTCTCAGGTCCCTCCTGGACGAGGCATACCTTCTTTAGCAAGGGAGGCCACTCAACCACTTTAGCCCATTTGCATGCTTATTGGCCATTTGAATTTTTGGTATGCTCTTTGACTACTAGTTGGCCCTAGGAGTCTGTTTTTGGTTTTATTATCATCGATAGTGGAGTTTCTTTCACTCCTCTCTTCACCGCTACCCACCCCATGATGCCTTCTCATTTCATGGGGATGGATCCTTCCATGTTTTACAATGGTATTCCCAATTACAACGCTCAGTCCACACATTGGGTCTCTAGTCATTTTTTTGTTGATATGCCTTCCCACATGCAACCCTCTCCCTGGTCCACATATATGAATCCTAGCATTGGACCTGGGTGCACCGTTGCTCCCATGACCACTTCTTCGTTTGATATGAGTCATGTTCCCATGGGACCCCTTAAAAAGGGGGCAACATATATCCTCACTCGAATAATTCTTATCCTACCTCGGTCCATTAGCAGACCTCAGTGATGATGCCCATCCAGACCTCTTCGAACCACTTTGGCATAAACCACAATGTTTATGGGCAAGGATAGGGAGTACACCAGTATCCTTTCTGGACTGCAATTTTTAAGAACCAATCCTTCCCTGGACCTTGGAATCAAATACTGCAATCTATCGCTAGCCCAGTCACTGTTAGTCATACTGGTGCTCCATCGCTAACCTCTGCCAGTCATGTCAGAGATGGGTCAATATTTTCTACAAATTATGTCGACAACTCATTCCCAACCTCTGCTAATTATGTTGGGGGAACCATCCTCTTCACTTTGAATCATAGTTGTATCACGTCTCCAACTTCTATTCATCATATAAGAGACAACTCTCTTTCCCCAGCTAGTCACATAGAGAATCTTAGATGTCTCAGACGTAAGCCTAAATTCCTTTGTAGGACTTGTGAAGGAAGTCACCTTACTCGTTTGTGTCCAGCGACTGCCGGGATACCAAAGGCATGGGGCTCACCCAAAATCCCTTTAGATTCTGAGACACCCATGGTTTCTCCTCACACCACTTCTCCTTTGATGGTCTTGGTGGTCCCACTACCACGATCTTCCCTAGACCTCACCCCCTTTGTCGAGGGTGAAATGTCTCTTGTTCCCGTTACTATGCATCCTCTTCAACCTATAATTGAAGAAGTGACCACACCAGTGCAATCTCTGGTCAATCCTACTCTCCTTGAAGAGAGTGGTGTACCTTCTAGTCATGTCATCAACATGTCAAATCCTCCCCCTTCTGAATGAGAGAGATTTATTCTTCCCTCGAATGCTCTCCCTCCAAGTCCTAATAAGGTCCTCTTTGATTGGGATGACCTGATGGGGCATCCCATACCCACACCTATGAATTTTCCATTAAGAGACATTATTCGAACCATAACAGAGACTATGAACTCCGTTAGAACTTTCTCCTCCTTGACTTGGAGAGATTTGGGTTTTCCCAAGATTTTTTCAGTTATTCGCAAGATACTGACTTTCAAAAGAAGATCGGGATGGGAGCCTTGGCCTCCCCCTTTACATGTTGATTATACTCCCAAAAAAAAGTCTTAGTTAATCTCTTTTCCGACTCGTCTAAAAACTAAAAATATTTCCAAGTGATTTGTCCCTTTCACACTCGTTAAAATTGGATTTGAAAGATCATGAGTATTCATTAATCTCTTTTCCAACTCACTATCAAAAATAGAAAATATTGCTGAGTGAACTTGTCTTTTTCACACTCGTAAATTGGATTTGAAAATAGGTCTATTATGCACAAGTTTACCCCTTTTTCACACCAAGTAGACTAGAAGATATAAAAAAGGAATTTTTTTGGCGTTAAGTTGTGATTGCATCTCATGCCCTCGCTTGCAGTATTGAGCCTTTACCCAGTTGTCATTTGTGTTATAAACCATTGCCTAAGAAGTTTTCATCCTTAACCAATAAGAGCTTTCTTTATATCCTTCGCAATTTGACACCCTATACCCTGGAGGGAACATCACCCCGAGTGTCCATATCCCGCATGCATTTCCTTGCATTGAGCATAGGTATGTTCCACTACTGGAACTACTTTTTTCTTACTTGTGACACTCGTTCCCTCCTCTGTATCATAGCATTCATTTGTTATGAAAAAAAAAAAACACAAGTGGGAAGGGAGTACTATATTGTAATTGGCAGCAATTGTGTTACCTTTGAACAGAGCACAAAGTTATTGAGTCCTTGCATCATCATAATTTTGGGTTTAGCATGGCCTTAGGAAGCTGATCTCGCTATAGATTTTTCTCTACCGACTAGTTACTCTTCCAGTCCCTATAGAGAACGTTATGGACGCCTCCTGCAACTAATAGTCACACCGTTGGGTCTATGCTGCTAGAGTCCACCATATATCTGATGCTCTTGTTCAAAGAAAGTCCATCAACCTGTGTCAGCCACTCCTCAAAAATTTTGACTTTGCATGTCAGCCATACCCTCAGTTTGTCTCAGAATCACATGATACTTTGGTGTTATCATGCACCTTGTCCCTATTTTCATCATTGGTAGGTCACCTTGAACCCATCAATTGAAATTTCATCATTGATCGTTGACTGGGTGGTTTCCCTTTTGTTCGGCAGAAACAAATCTATTCACACATTGGGATTCACGTAGTGTCTTGGATGCCATTAGCCTTATTAGTGGTTTCCTCGCCTTTGTCAATAGTTTTCATCATTGGCTGCTATTCAGAGGGTCTTTTTCGTGTACCACTTGCATTTGTCACACAAAAATATGCACAGGATCATTGGTTCGTGAACATGTTCTTCGTCTGATCTCCACCAAATCATGAAGCTCCTACTTTGTTCCTCGTGCTGACTAATGAGAGATGCCTCAATGCTCTCCTTTCAGTGGGTCTCTTTCCATCTACTTCATCTCATTTATTCTGGATATGGGACCTAGAGTTTTGATGAGTACCTTAAGGCTTGCAGTCATTAGTGGCAGGCTCTCTCGCCATTAACAGATGGGAATACATCAATGTCTCCTGATCAATGTATTTCTCAAGTGTTCGACACCAACTCCTTTTTTCACACTTGTAGGAATGTACTCAGTGCCTTGATACCTACTTTTATTATTGGTAGGTTTTCTCGCATTTGTTAATGGTATACCTCAATGACCAGTAATCAAACGATGTCTCATCATGTTCGATCTCAACTTATTTATTCACATGATGTATACTTTCACCCTTGGGGGATAGTGTAGAATAATTGAAGACATCACTATGTGGTCGCAACTTTCCTAAGATATTTCTTCCCTTTCGTTGGACCAACACCTATTTGACTTCAGTGATCATGGGAGATCAGATTATACTCCATGGTATACAGATATCTTCAGATTGATTTTGAGTCTGGTTTCGTTGGGCCTTGTTCATGACTATGACAACTTTTGGCATGTAACTGCATTTGTATTTTCCTATTCCTGGGCATGAATACTTGTTTGGTATATCTTCCACATGGATCTGCAGTGTATTCTTGGCAGCCATGTATGCAAAGTCAATACATAATGTAATGAGCAATTGAGTTCGTTCAACTGGTTCTACACCACTCCACTTCTGGGTTATTTATAATGTATTTCGGTCATTGCATATACTCCTTTGATCTCATACATTAGGGGGCATCTGTTATAGAAATATTTTCCTCACCATTGCTATCTTGTAGAGAGGGCCTTTTTCCATTTCCCTATGCAGACTTATCATCCATTTTTGATGAATTCATAGATAAAAGTATACATTTTTCCACATATATTCTCCCTATCTGCTATGAAATATGCATATACTTTGGCTGCTCCACTACAGCCTACGTACATCGGGATTTGTGCCAAAAAATACAAAAATGAGGTCGGGTTTCCATGTCGCGATAGAAGATCTCTTATCCTTGGCCTTCCATATAATGGAAACGTTCCGACTCGGCCATTTACTTACATCCTGAAGGCTATAAGAGAACACTTTCGAGCTATGGAAAAGGAGGAGAAAGCATTCAACTTTGAGAGCAAAGTTACTATGGAGAAATTACTTCATATTGAGTCTGCATCCCTTTTGTCCCTCAAGTCTGAACATAATGTTCATCACCCAAGCTCTTTCCCTATTGTTGAGAGGACCTCATTGCCTCTTTCCTATAAGCTTTCCTTTGGTGGAGGATTGAAGTGGTGGAGACCTAGTTGGAAGGAACTTGGTTTATTGGTTTTGAATCATGCCGACATGAAATTCTATAGCATTGTCACTTCTGTTGATCAATTATTAATAGAAATTCTCCTTTCCTATCCTATTGATATCTTGAAAATATATGATTATTATCCATGGGCATGCTTATAATGTTTATTAATGGATTATGCTATCTGATGTGCTAACCCCTTTTATATCATCACTATGTACTTTCTCTACTTGTTTGTTGAGAACTGGTTCCAGGTACAAAGCTTTGGGTCAAAGTGCTCAACGATGGAACATCATCGAACATTGGATTGAGGTTGGCCTCTTTCTTGTCTTGCACATTAGTTTGTATATCATATGTTGGAATTGAGTTGATTTCTGCAGTCATACCTATCTTTTGTGGTTTACCCTTGGCCATAGAGAGTTTTTCCCTTGTAACACTGCCAACATATGTACTTGGGGAGAGACCTCCACAATCAATTGAAGATTGGTTTTTCCCAGAAGGTTCCCTGATAGAATTTTTCCCAATTTACCAAGCAAGGATTTAGATGAGAGGGCCATCTTATTTGTCATGTTAGATCTCCAAAATCCATGTTTCAGACTATTTTCAAAAAGGGGAAATCCCAGAAGAGGTGTTGGATGGTATCTTGACTAGTTTGGAAAAGGGGGTAGTTGAAGGGACCATGGAAACCTCTTTTCATCAGGTTTTCTCCTGTTAGAATTTTTCCATGTCCTAGGGACAAAACAAAGATGTTTATTTTAGGTAGAGAGTCTTGTATCCAAACATTTTTCCATTTTCTTGAGTTTTGGATCACCCTTAAAGAGGAGAGAAGAGTGTCGTATCCTTCTTTTATTGAGTATCCATTTGTTCCCCAGCCACGGTTTTCTGGAATATCGCTAAGAATAGGTGTTTCTCCTTTGAGGGTTGAAATCAGAGCTTGATCTTGTCTAGACATGTGAGCGGGGACACCTCCCAAGCTCCACTCCTCCCAACTGCCATTTTTGTTCTAGGTTGAGATATCAAAGAGAGTGCGTTTTTGCTCGACTGTCAAGCATATTTTCAGATCACTGAATTCTTCCTCTCGGCAAATGAGGTCAACTCCCAAAATTGGGTCTTTCCATAGCTTGATCAGTTTTCCATTTCCTGGAATCCACGAAAGATGATCCTTAAAGAAGGGAATATAAACTCTTATGAGTTTCCAGATTTGTGATCCAAGTTGGGGATCAAGCGTGTTATCCATGAATATTTTTCTTCCTCCCATCCTATTTTTTTTTTATTTTTTTTATTGAGTACTTGTGTCATCATAATTTTGGGTTTAGCAGGACCTTAGGAAGTTGATCTTGCTACAAAGTTTTCTCTACTGAATGGTTAGTCTTCCAGTCCCTATAGAGAATGTTATGGATGCCTCCTGCATCTAATAGTCACATCGTTGGGCCTATGCTGGCAAAGTCCACCATATATCTCATGATCTTGTTCAAAGGAAGTCCATCAACCTATGTTGGACACTCCTCAGAAATCTTGACTTTGCATGTCGACCATACCCTCAGTTTGTCTCAGAATCACATGATACTTTGGTCTTATCATCCACCTTGGCCCTATTTTCATCATTGGTATGTCACCTTGAACCCAACAATAGAAATTTCATCATTGGTTGTTGACTGGGTGGTTTCCCTTGTGTTCGATGGAAAGACATCTATTCACACATTGGGATTCGTGTAGTGTCTTGGATACCACTATCCTTATTGGTGGTTTCATCGCCTTTGTCAATAGTTTTCATCATTGGCTACTATTCAAAGGTTCTTTTTCGTGTACCTCTTGCATTTGGCACACACAAAAGACACACAGGGTCGTTGGTTTGTGAACATGTTCTTCGCCCGATCTCCACCAAATCATGAAGCTCCTGCTTTGTTCCTCATGCTGATTGATGAGAGATGCCTCAATGCTCTCCTTTCAGCGAGTCTCTTTCCATCAACTTCATCTCATCTATTCTGGATATGGGACCTAGAGTTTTGATGAGTACCTTGAGGCTTGCAGTCATTAGTGGTAGGCTTTCTCGCCATTGACAGATGGGAATACATCAATGTATCCCGATCAATGGATTTCTCAAGTGTTCAACATCAACTCCTTTTTTCACACTTGTAGGAATGTACTCGGTGCCTTGATACCTACTTTCATTAATGGTAGGTTGTCTCGCGTTTGTTAATGGTTTACCTCAATGACCGGTAATCAAACGATGTCTCATCATGTTCGATATCAACTTATTTATTCACATGATGTAGACTTGCACCCTTGGGGGATAGTGTAGAAGACTTGAAGACATCACTATGTGGTCACAGCTTTCCTAAGCTATTGCTTCCCTTTCATTGGACCAACACCTATTTGACTTCAGTGATCATGGGAGATCAGATTGTACTCCATGGTATACAGATATCTTCATATTGATTTTGAGTCTGGTTTCACTAGGCCTTCTTCGTGACTATGAAAGATTTTGGCATGTAACTGCATTTGTATTTGCCTATTCATGGCCATGAACACTTGTTTGGTATATTTTCCACATGGATTTGCAGTGTATTCTTGGAAGCCATGTATGCAAAGTCAGTACATAATGTAATGAGCAATTGAGTTCATCTAACTGGTTCTCTACCACTCCACTTTTAGGTTATTTATAATGTATTTCGGCCATCACAGATACTCCTCTGATCTCACACATTAGAGGGCATCTGTTATAGCAAGATTTGCCTCACCATTACTATCTTGCACAAAGGGCCTTTTTCCATTTCCCTATGTAGACTAATCATCCCCTTTTGATGAATTCAGAGATAAAAATATACATTTTTCCACATATACGCTCCCTATCTACTATGCAATATGCGTATATGTTGGCTGCTCCACTACAGCCCACGTACATCGAGATTTGTGCCAGAAAATACAAAAATGAGGTCGAGTTTCCATGTCACGACAGAAGATCTATGATCCTTGGCCTTCCATATAATGGAAACGTTCTGACTCAACCCTTCAATTGCATCCTGGAGGCTATAAGAGAACACTTTCGAGCTATGGAAAAGGAGGAGAAAGCATTCAACTTTGAGAGAAAAGTTACTTTGGAGAAATTACTTCATATTGAGTCTTCATCACTTTGTCCCTCAAGTCTGAACACAGTGTTCATCCCCCAAGCTCTTTCCCTATTGTTGAGAGGACCTCATATTTCCATTTTCTTGAGTTTTGGATTACCCTTAAAGAGGAGAGAAGAGTGTCATATCCTTCTTTTATTGAGTATCCATTTGTTCCCCAGCCACGGTTTTCTGGAATATCGCTAAGAATAGGTGTTTCTCCTTTGAGGGTTGAAATCAGAGCTTGATCTTGTCTGGCCATGTGAGCGAGGACACCTCCCAACTACCATTTTTGTTCCAGGTTGAGATATCAAAGAGTGATTTTTTGCTTGGCTATCAAGCATATTTTCAGATCATTGAATTCTTCCTCTCAGCAGATGAGGTCAACTCCCAAAATCGGGTCTTTCCATAGCTTGATCAGTTTTCCATTTCCTAGAATCATGAGAGATTCTCCTTAAAGAAGGGAATAGAAACTCTTATGAGTTTCTAGATTTGTGATCTAGGTTGTGGATCAAGCATGTTATCCATGCATCTTTTTCTTCCTCCCATCCTAATGTTTTTTTATTATAGTCATTTCCCACCATTAATATTTTCTCGACACTATCATCTAGAGAAGATTGGATCCCATTGCTGTATTTTCCACTTAGAGATCTTTAATTCCCAGTCCCCCACTTTTTATGGGTGTGGATACTATATCTCAGTTCACTAGGTGAAGTTTTTTGGAGTTGGATTTTCCCCCTTGCAATAGAAATTTGAGAATGAGCTGGGCCATGTTGGACAACT
>ML777498.1:726297-745284 GCA_009831015.1 Picea engelmannii
CAAATATTTCTTGAGGAAACCCATAAAGGGAAAACCTCTTCTTATTGATATGATAAGTAATATTTATTTTCTTTACACTATCATTCTTATGAGCTCCAACTCCTCTTGAGGCTACAACCTCTGTTTTACAAGAAGCAACTTGTTGAGAGCACCAACTCTCTAGTTTCTCTAGCACCCAATAGAAGGAAGCACCAAATCCCTGAGTGTTCCAACACCAACTGGATGGAATCACCAACTTCCAGTGACACAGGCACCAACCTGTATAACAGAGAACAATAGTTCTCCCTTGCACCACCCTGCCACCCTGGTTTTTCTGGCTTCAACCAGATGGAAGCTACAACTCCCTGTGTTCAAGCACCCACTTGAAACTCTGAGAACACCAGTCCTCCCTAGCACCTCCCAACCAGCCTGAAATATAAATATTTTCTTTTTACAACTTTATCACAATGATACAACATTTATCTATGGCTTACTAGTCTCATCATTGTTCTTCTACACTGCTCTGCTCTACCTGCATTAGTGTCTATCTCCGCGTGTCTATTGTGCTTTCTATTCTTCTCTCATATGCGTGTTTATGTTCCTTGCTTATTCTTCTCCTCAGCTCTTTCACACCACATGCTTCTACCTACATCAATCACACTCAACAACAACCCTCATCTCTTCTTTGTTATGCATTTTTATACTCTCTGTGCACCTTTTGCATGCCTCATGTCGTGCCTCTTCACTGTGTCACAGTTCTACCCTACAGGTTGTTCATTGCAGCTCTCCCTTACTCCTACATAGCTCGAAAGAAAAATCACTTCACTTCTTTGTTCTACATGCATTTCCCACGTCGATTCATCACATGATCATCATGGCAAATCTTCATCTTCTCTGGCGGTTTTGTTTCCTGTGAGTTCATCATCAGTGGTAATTATGCTAAGATTCCTTAGATTATCTAGCAGTCGAGACTCTCCATCTTCTCTGTCAGTTACATCCAGTCAATTATGGATTCTTTGGCTTCTAATCCCCTTCCTTCATGTGACCATCAGCGGTGACCAATCACCTAATAAAAAAGGTGCTTCCTAATTTATGTCTAGTGAGCACTGGCTCCTTTTCATGATATGAACTTGGGCTATGAGATTCATGTGACCATGCAATTGCGGGGGCATCCAAAGGTGGATTAGAATAAACTACTTTTCACCTCACAATTCACGATGAGCCTCCACACGTCCTTTCTCCAAAACCGTAGTTTTGATTCCAGCCCGCTCATGAAATATTAAGGCCCGAGCATGTTCTGGCCCCGCAATGGAGCATGACCGTTGATCTCACGATATTGACGGTGCTCTTGAATGGATGGTTCAGATCTATCCTCTCAAGTCTGTGGACCAAATCTCTCCTTCCTCCATCAATGACTGAAATTTACTCTGTGATCCGGGATCCATGAGATTCAAATCTCAAACCTTGTTGTTGTTGACTAGATATCTTCCAAAAGAAATATCTACTGACATCTTTCCTCCTCAATCGATGATCAGGATCTCCTCCGCATGTTTGGCCTTCGAGACTTTCAATTCTCAAACTCTCATTTCCTCTTCCTTTTCTTTTTTCTGGAGTTGACAATCCACTGACGCATGTCCTCTTTAATCCAATGACTATCCTTCGCTCTGGGTACTTTGGCCTTTCGGACTTTGGGTCTTTGGGCAAGTACTGGTTGTAAAAATCCTGAAGATAAACTCCCAGAGGGACGTAACTCTTGCATCACTCGATGATGTGTCATGAGCCGAGGAGCTGCCACATGTCACTCGGATTTGTGATTTCCATGTACTTGAAATGCCGAATTAACTTGAAACTTGTCATTGTCTAATTGTGCCATGTGTCCTTGCTGACATAGTCTTCTTCCACCTATCCTTTTCTAACATGGTCTGTTGACATGGTTTTCCATGATCTAATGGTCATTGTCTGATCTCAAGATCCAACGATTGATGAAACTTCGCATTCCAGGGATTTCAAATCTCAAACTTTCTTGAGTGTAAACTCCTTGCATCACTATATCTAAAGTGAATGTTGTTTGTTTGATCAGGATCTTGGATCGACGGCTCGATATTTCTACGATGCGACTTTGCTATCTTATCCTATCCTTCCACTCAAAATTGATCCAACAACTGGGATCAAATCACAACTTCATGTGTCAGGTGTTTGAATGTGAGCCAACCCTGACTCTTCCAACTCCCGATATCCAAAATACTCTAGATCAATGGCCCACAACCCACTATGATCCAATCGTCAAGATCTTATTGGGACATCACATTTTGCGAGTTACTACAACTCTTTCCTTTGACTTTTCTAGTTCGCGAGTCAACGAAATGTTGATCTCTCACCACGTGTCCTCTGGATCCAATGATTCAGATCTTATCGCAATTTCGCATTTCACGCAGTTGGAGGATGGCTCTCGGCTTTATCCTCTTGGAAATTATACTAGATTCAACGGTTATTTTTCCTCGGTGCTCAGATCCAATGGATCAGATCTGTACTTCTCCTCTATGCTTCCTCTGGTCACTGGACCCTGATCTAACGGACATCGGGTATTCAAAATTAGTGATCCAATGACCACTGTCGTTCCTCCTTCTGAGATTTGGCTTTCTTAAATATGTAAGTGTCAAAGGGCATGACCTTTGATCCTTCTATGAGCTTTGATGTATGGCATCTCACCTGCGCATCTCAGAATGCTATTTGTCCTGAGATTTTATCTATGCATATTGTTTTCTTCTTCACCCGAGCTTACATTGTTCTTGTTTCACCATCGATGCACACTCTAATCTTGCCATCAATGAAAATCACACTCTGCCTGTAAGCATGCCATCATTGTTGTTGGTCTTTCCTATAGACATGCCATCATTGTTGTTATTCTTTCCATCAATGACAAGCATACTCTACCTGTAAACATGCCAAGAATATCCCCCTTTGACATTGATGGAAACCCTGAATGGTTGCATTGTTCTACTTAGATCTCCAATTGTAGAATCCAGACCACTCCTTTTCTCCCCCTTTGACATCAATGTGAAAGAAAACATGCTCCCCTGAGTTGTTGTAGTACTTATCGGAGGTATTAGATATTGAACCAATACATACTCCCCCTAATAGGATGGACCCTCTTAGGTTGATAATGGGTTCACACCCAACTTCTCGTGTAGATACTCAATCTGAGCTTTTGCAAGCGGTTTAGTGAAGGTATCAACAATCTGATCTTTGGAAGGAATATAATGCAAAGAAACAATGGTGTTGGTCACTTGTTCCCTCAAGAAGTGATACTTGATGGGTATATGCTTCGTCTTGGAGTGAAACATAGGGTTCTTTGAAAGACTTATTGCACTAGTATTATCACAATGAATTGGGATCGATGTTGTACATTTTACCTCCAAGTTTTCAAGTGTATGAATCATCCACAATACTTGGGTACAACAAGTGGCAGCTACAATGTATTCAACTTATGTAGTTGATACTGAAATGGAACCTTTCTTCTTGCTCAACCATTATACAAGGGAATATCCTAAGAAGAATGCACCTCCACTCGTGTTTTTCCTTTCATCCACGCAGTTATCCCAATCAACATCTGAATAGACTGATAGTTGAAAATTTTGATTCCTAGGATACCATAGGCCATAGTCCATTGTTCCTTTCAAGTATTTGAATATTCTTTTGAAAGCTAACAAATGACTTTGTTTAGGTGCGGCATGATATCTTCCTACCATTCCAACAACATGCATTATATCTGGACGAGATGTTGTGATGTACAATAGGCTTCCTATCATAGACCTATATGAACTCTGATCAACATCAGGTGAATCATAATCATTTCTTAACTTACATCCAGTGACCATAGGTGTGCTCATAGATTTATAATATTCCACTTGAAACCTTTTCAACATGTCTCTTATATATTTTTATTGAGAAATAAATATTCCTTCAGACCTCTGAGTAATTTGTAGGCCAAGAAAAAATGACAGTTCCCCTATCATAGACATTTCAAATTTAGACTGCATGGTAGAAGAAAACCATTTTACCAATGAAGCATTATTACTACCGAAGATGATGTCATCTACATAGACCAACACAATGAGAAGATCATTACCTTATGTTTTGATATATATATATTGTTGTCAACTGTTCCTCCAGTCTGTGATACCAGGAACAAGGATCTTGTTTAAACCCATATAGGGATTTCTTCAACTTGTAGACAAAGTCAGGGTTATCTGACAGTTGGAAACCCTCTAGTTGTTCCATATAGACTTCTTCTTTTAGATCTCCATTTAGAAAAGATGACTTAACATCCATTTGATAGACTTTAAATTGTTTATGATAAGCATAGGAAAGAAACATTCTAATAGCTTCTAATCTTGCTACAGGCGCAAATGTTTCATCAAAGTCTAGTCCTTCTATTTGAGCATATCCTTTGCAGACCAATCTAGCCTTATTTCTTACAATATTTCCTTGCTCATTCATCTTATTTTTGTAGACCCATTTGGATCCTATTACATTTGTATTTGTTGGCCTAGGAACAAGTTACCAAGTGTCATTCTTTTCAATCTGGTCTAGTTCCTCATTCATTGAGTTTAACCAATTTACATCTTCACTAGCTTCATTGAAGTTCTTGGGTTCCACCATGGATATGAAGGACATATGTGATTGCTCGGTGTCTTTGATTATCCTTCTCATGGTTTTTACACCTTTGTCTTTCTCACCAATTATCTGAATTTCAGGATGATTCTTTTGAGTAATTCTGGAGGAAGGATTTGATGTTGATTGTTGTCCTGACTCTTCTTGTCTGGGTGTCTCTTCTCCATCTGATTCTTGGACCTATTCATCTTTAGTTTCAGTGATGTCCTCTGTAGTAGGCTCAATATTGCTCACCTCTCTTTCAAGGACTCCTTCATCAGCATTTAAATCAATGTAATCAACTAATTTATGCAATCTTTTATTAAAGCATCTATATCCTTTACTATTGGTAGCATATCCTAAGAAGATGCCTTCACCAACCCTGTCATCATACTTGCCAAGGTTTTCATTAGTATTATTTATGTAGCACTTACTCCCAAATACTTTGAAGTGTTTGATTGAAGCAGGTCTTCTATACCATAGTTCATAAGGTGTCTTGTCACTATGTGATCTGAGGTGGGCCTTGTTAAGAATAGGGACTGTTGTGTGTATTGCCTCTACCCAGTAAGTTTGACCAATAATCTTCTCATTCATCATTGACCTAGCCATTTGTTGAACTGTTATGTTTTTCCTCTCAACTACTCCATTTTGTTGTGGAGTTCCTGGGATTGTGTATTCCCTCTTGATCCCATGTTTCTCATAGAATTCCTTGAAATCACTTTACATAAAGTCTCCTCCTCCGTCTGATCTTACTGCCTTTAACCTCTTGCTTGTTTGATTCTCAGTTAAAGCCTTGAATATTTTAAATTTCTCAAATGCTTCAGCTTTTTCTTTGAGAAAATCAACCCAAGTAAGTCTGGAGTAATCATCAATGATCAACATAAAGTAGTTTTCCTTCCCTGTGCCTTCCTGTCTTGATGGTCCACATAAATCCATATGAACTAATTGGAGTGGTTTCTCTGTTCAGGTAGAGATCTTGGATTTAAATTTTGTCCTAGTTAGCTTTCCTACTTGGTAGGGTTTACACACAGAGTCTTGTGGCTTTGATATTCTTGGAAGATCTTTTATTGACTCAAGATTTTTGAGCTTGATTAAGTGGTCAAAGTTTAGATGTCCAAGTCTCCTATGCCATAACCAGATTTCATCATGTTTGCTTATAGGACACTCTTCTTTATCATCTTTCAACACATATACATTGTTTGATGTCCTTATGCCTTTAGCCACCACTTGTCGTAAGTTTACATAATTTATCTTACAATCCTTGTAAGTGAACACCACTTCACATCCTCTATCACACATTTGAATTACACTAAGAAGATTATGTTTCAGCCCATTTACAAGCAGAACATCATGGGATTTTCCTTTACCATTACTCAAACTCACCATCCCTTTACCCTGGATTTTACCTGGTTCATCATTTCCAAAGGTTACATTTCCTGTTTTTCTTTTACTTATAGAAAAAAAGTTATTATCGTTTCCAATCATGTGCTTGGAACATCCACTGTCTATATACTATGGGTCTTTTTGTTTTTGAGATGAAAGTACTAGTCCACATTTTTCAGTGTCTTTATTTTTCCAAGTGCTGGCATTTCTAGCTAAAGGATTTATCCTTGGATCTGCCTTGTACTTGTTCACATCTTGCCTTCTTTTCTGATAACTGTTGTTTCAGAATGTCCTCTATTTTATTTGCCTCTTATAATTCCACTTTTATTAGGGAAAAGGCTTCATTAGGTTCTTTATTGTCTTTCTCAAACTGTATAAGCAATTGTTTTTTCTTTTTCTTCTTAGATCCGAGACTAGCAATTTCTTCTAGAGCACTGATCAGTTCTCCTTCCAAGTCAACCACATATTCTTCATCGTCAACATTACTTCCTATGCTTTTATTATCATAATCCTCTTGGGCCATAATAATAAATTCATTAACCTTATCTTCACACGAGGAGTTACTATTTGTGCCTTCTGAAGAGTCATCATTGTTTACACATAAACTTTTCTTTTTACCAAATCTCTTGGGTTTGAACTTCTTTTCACCTTCAGAATTTTGATCCTACTTCTTGTGTGGACACTTAGATGAAAAGTGACCTATCTTTCCATAGTGAAAAAATTTGAAGGGAAATTTGTCTTGGTACTTTCCTGATCCTTTCTTTAGTATCCTCATTCTTATCAGCTTTAAATGATGCTTCTCTAGAGGTGGATTTATCTTTACCTATCCTCATTTCATATGCAATCAATGTTCCTAGAAGTTCATCAAAGGGCAGAGTTTTTAGATCAATAAGTTCTTCTATAGAAGAGACCTTTGGGTTGAACCTATCTGGCAAGGATCTTAAAATCATCTGGACTAAAACTATGTCTTCAAACTTCTCACCAAGAATCTTCATGGAATTCACTAGTTCTTCAATTCTCTTAAAGTACTTCCCAACAGTTTCATCCTCTTTCATCTTTAGCTATTCAAACTGTAATTTGTAGGTTTGAAGCTTGGTATCCTTTACCTTCTCATTACCTTCATAACTGCTAATGAGTTTGTCGCACATTTCTTTGGCAGTTTCTAAGTGTATAACTTTTTTAAAAATTTCTTCTGCAAGGCTACTCAAAATAACATTCATAGCCTTAGTGTTGAAGATGAATTCTAGATTTTCATCCTTATTAGCTAGTACAACTGGCTTTACATAACCAGTCCCTACCACATCCCAGACATATGGACCTAAAGCCATTATGTAGGTTCTCATCCTAACTTTCCAGAAGGCAGAGTTTGTTCCATTGAACAAAGGGGCCTTATGGGTTGAAGTTCCTTCATGACTTGAAATGTTTAAGCTTATTGATCTACCTTTAAACAAAAGGAACCGAATATGATACCAATTGTTGGACAACTGAGAAGGGGGGGGGGGTGAATCAGTTTTTACTTTGCTTAAACAATTATGCCCATTTTAAACTCTTCACAGAATAGTCAATGATGATCACAATGATGCAAGGAAGTAAGAAATAGATTATTCAACATCAATCACACACATGAAATACACAAAGATAGATATTTCCCGAGGAAACCCATAAAGGGAAAAACCTCTTCTTCTTGATAGGATAAGTAATATTTATTTTCTTTACATTATCATTCTTATGAGCTCCAACTCCTCTTGAGGCTACAACCTTTGTTTTACAAGAAGAAACTTACTGAGAGAACTAAGTCTCTAGTTTCTATAGCACCCAATAGAAGAAAGAACCAACTCCCTCATTGTTCCAGCACCAACTAGATGGAAGAACCAACTTCCAGTCACACAGGCACCAACCTGTATAACAGAGAACAATAGTTCTCCCTTGCACCACCCTGCCACCCTGGTTTTTCTAGCTTCAACCAGATGGAAGCTACAACTCCCTGTGTTCAAGCACCCACTTGAAACTCTGAGGACACTAGTCCTCCCTAGCACCTCCCAACCACCCTGAAATATAAATATTTTATTTTTACAACTTTATCATAGTGATACAACATTTATCTATGGCTTACCAGTCTCATCATAGTTCTACTACACTGCTATGTTGTACCTGCGTCAGTGTCTCTCTCCTCGTGTCTAATGTGATTTATGTTCTTCTCTCAAATATGCGTTTATGTTCCTTTCTTATTCTTCGCTTCAACTCCTGCTCACTACATGATTCTACCTGCATCAATCACACTCAACAACAATGCTCATCTCTTCTCTTTTCTGTGTTTTTATACTCTCTGTGGACCTTCTGCATGCCTCATGCTGTGCCTCTTCACTGTGTCATAGTTCTTCCCTAGAGTTTGTTCACTACATCTCTCCCTTACTCCTGCATACATTGATAGAAGAATCACTTCACTTCCTTGTTCTGCATGCATTTCTCACGTCGATTCATCACCTGATCATCATGGCAACTCTTCATCTTCTCTGACGGTTCTGTTTCCTATGAGTTCATCATCAATGGTTTTTATGTTGATATTCCTTATCATCTATGGAATTTGAGACTCTTCTTTCTCTCTATCAGTTAAAACCAATCAATTATGGCTTCTTTGGCTTCTAAGTCCCTTCCTTCATGTGACCACCGGTAGTGACCAATCGCATAAACAAAAAGGTGCTTCTCGATTTCTGTCTAGTGAGTGCTAGATCCTTTTCAGGATATGACCTTGGGCCATGAGCTTCATGTAACCACACGATTGTGGGTGTAACCAAAGGTGGTTTAGACCAAACTGCGTTTCACCCTGTAATTTGCCACGAGCCTCCACTCATCCTTTCTCCAAAACCATGGTTTCGATTGCAGTCCACTCATGAAAGATTAAGGCTCGAGCATGTTCTGGCCCTGCAATGGAGCACGACCATTGATCTCACAATCTTGACGATGCTCCTGAATAGATGGTTCAAATCTGTCCTCTCAAGTCTGCAGACCATATCTCTCCTTCCTCCATCAACGACTGAGATTTACTTCGTGATCCAGGCTCTGTGAGATTCAAATCTCAAACCATTTTGTTGATGACTGGATATCTTCTGGAATGGAAGATCTGCTGACATATGTCCTCCTCAATCGATGATTAGGATCTCCTCCATGAGTCTGGCCTTCGAGACTTTCAATTCTCAAACTCTCGTTTTCTCTTCCTTTTCTTTTTCCCAGAGTTGACAATCCACTGATGCGTGTCCTATTTAATCCAATGGCTATCCTCTGCTTTGGGTACTTCGGCCTGAGGGACTTCAAGTCTTTGGGTGATTACTATTGGTAAAAATCCCTAAGATAAACTCTCGGAGTGACGTAACTCTTTCATCACTCGAAGACATGTCATGAGCCAAGGAGCTACTACATGTCACTCAGATTTGTGATTTCCACGTACCTGAAATGCCGAATCAACTTGACACTTTTCATTGATTGATTGAACCATGTGTTCTTGTTGACGTATTCTACCACCGTTCCTTTGATGATGTGGTCTTCCATGATCTAACGGACATTTTCTAATCTCCATATCCGACGGTTGACAAAACTTTGCATTCTGGGGATTTCAAATCTCAAACTTTCCTGAGTGTAAACTCCTCACATCTCTATATCTGAAGTGAATGTTGTTCATTTGATTAGGATATTGGATCGATGGCTTGATATTTCTAATATGCAATTTTTCTAGCTTATCCTGTCATTCCACTCGAAATTGATCCGACGGTTGGGATCAAATCGTGACTTCATGTGTCGGGTGTTTGAACATGAGTGAACCCTGACTCTTCTAACTCCTGATATCCAAAATACCTAGATCAACGACCCACAACCCTTTGTGATCCAATGGTCCAGATATTATCGGGACTTCTCATTTCACGAGTTCCTACAACTCTTACCTTTGAATTTTCCAGTTCGTGAGTTAGCGAAATGATGATCTCTCACCATGTGTCCTCTGGATTGAACGGTTCAAATATTATTGCAATTTCGCATTTCATGGAGTTGGAGGATGGCTCTCAGCCTTATCCTATTCACACTTATACTCGATCGATGGTTGTTGTTCCTCAGTGCTTAGATCCAATGGATCAGATCTGTACTTCTCCTTTGCGCTTCCTCTGGTCACTAGACTCTGATCTAACAGACATCGGGTATTCGAGATTGGTGATCCAATAACCATTGTCGCTCCTCCTTATGATCTTTGGCTTTCTCAAATATATAATTGTCAAAGGCCATGACGTTTGATCCTTCTACGAGCCTTGATGTATGGGATCTCGTCTGCGCATCTCAGAACACTATCTCTCCTCAGCTTTGATCTTTGCATATTGTTTTCTTCTTCACATGATCTTACGTTTTTCCTATTTCACCATCGATGCACACTCTGATCTTGCCATCAATGACAAGCACACCATGCTTGTAAACATGCCATCGTTGTTTTTTTTTTTTCCTGTAGACATGCCATTGTTTCTACTGTTCTTTCCATCAATGACAAGCACACTCTTCCTGTAAACATGACAACAATTATTTTACAGTAGTATGATTGTCATTAGACCAAAACCCGCAGGTTGTTGGTAAACTCATCATCGCCAGAATTCAAGGATCCATGAGAGGCAGTTATTCCCTTTTCATGATACACTAGGGAGCACTGACTACTTTCAATTTCGTGCAACAATCTCCCCCTCAGCACGAGCCGAGTGTGTATCGAAATTGTGACCTCTAGCTCTGATACCATTTTTGTAGTAGTACGACTGTTGTTAGACCAAAACACGCGAGTGATTGGTAAAATCATCACCACCAGACTTCAAGGATCCACGAGAGATGGTTAGTCCCTTTTCATGATACACCGAGGAGCGCTAACTACTAGCAATTTTGTGCAACAAGCCATGTCTTTAAGAACTCCCTTTGGGGACAAGAGGGAGGAGAATTGGAAGAGGGGCATAGTGGATAGAACTAATTTTATCAGGATCAACCTCCCCACTGGATTGAGCCACCTTGACCCCCAGGACTCCATATTTTACCTGAATTTTTGAAGAAAGGGTTGTCAATACTCACTAGGGAGTGATTTTAAGCAAAAAGGTAGTCCAAGATATTTGAAATTTTTTCAATCAATTGAGATTCCAAAGCCCATAATTTGAGTGATCCCTGCTCTGATATTAGCTGAGATGTTCCATACATAGATTTGACATTTTGTATTATTTAGGAGCCCACCTGAAACAAAGAGAAATGTGTCCAGAACTTGATTTAGTCTTCTTGCCATAATTTTTGAAGCTCCACTCAAGAGGATTGTATCATCAACACATTGTGAGTGATTGATACATTTAAAACCTTGAGCTATTTTTATTCCTAGAATTGAGTCGTTGATGCTTTCCCACTCCAGCGTTCGATTAAGAGTCTCTGCCATGATCACATACATAACAGGGGAGAGTGGGAAGCCCTTCCTTAGTCCTATGGAGGCCCTAAAGAATGGAGTTGGTATTCCATTTAAGAGGGGGGCGATCCAAGGGGACACAATGTAAGATCTCATCCATGATAGAAATTCTTGACTAAACCCAATTTTTTTTCATAACCTTGAAAATAAAATCATGTTCTACTATATCAAATGAATTTTCCATATCCAATTTTATTTCCATAAATAGTTCCCCTCGAGAATTGTTGGAGTGGATTTCTTCTTGCACCAGAATACAGTTGTCCCAAATTTGTCAGCCTGTCACAAATCCTCCTTGGTTAGGAAGGATTAGAGATTTGAGAAAAGGATTCAACTTGTTAGAATTGATTTTGGACATGATTTTATAAGTATTACAGAGAGAAATGGGTCTAAATATATCCAATGTAGAGGCGCCATGTTCTTTTGGTATAATCGCTAAGAAGGAGGAATTGGTGGCTCCTCCCATTTTTTTATATTTATGAGAAAATATTATCATTCTGGTGAAGTCTTGCTTGATTATGTGCTTGTAGTTTTTATAGAAATGAAGGGTGAAACCATATGGCCTCATAGATTTATCTTCATTGAATTGATTGATTTCTCTTAGGATTTCTCCTTCTTCAATTTTTCGATTGAGATTCATATTGTGTTCATCCGTAATTTTTTTTGGAATGTGGTTGAGAAGAGAGTCAACAAAGTCTTCCTCTAATCTTCTATTTGAAGTGTAGAGCTTGTGGAAATGATTAGAAGTTTTTTGTTTGATTTGTTTGAAATCCTTTGTAATTTCCCCTTCCGGAGTTTTGATTTCAGATATTTGATTGGACCAAAGTCCGAATTTTGACTTCCTGTGGAAGAAGGAGGAATTTTGATCCCCTTCTTTCAACCAAAGACTTCTAGATTTTATCCTCCAGATGATTTATTCTTTGCTTAGCGCTTGAATGTACTCTTTGTGGATTTTTTGCTCAGTCATTGTATGGCTTTTTTGAATTTCTTTTGTCTCCATTTCCTCTTGTATTTTTTTGAGTTGAAGCTTTTTTTCTTTAACCTTGTTCTGGATCGGGTTTGAGGAGGTTTTTTCCCATTCTTTAAGAAATCCTTTCGCCAACTTCAGGTTTTTCTCCCAGATATAGTTTGGAGAACCTATAATCCACTGGTTCCAGATTTGAGATATAGAGGGAAGGAACTCTAGTCGATCCATCCATAAGGGGTTGAATCTGAAGGGGATAGGACCCCAATTTTTTTGTGGCTCAAACAATAAAGAAATAGGTCGATGATCTGATCCCACCCATGGAAGAATCAAAGAAAAAGATTTTTTTGGGAGGGTCGGAAAAGAGTTTTTTATTAGAATTTGATCCATCCTAGCCGCAATGTGACCTGGACTTGCTCTTATGTTGTTCCAAGTGTACATACCTTTAGTAGGGGGAACATCAAAGAGATCTATATATGATATTAGATCATCTATTTTTTCCTTGAATTGATCCCTCATGATAGTACCCCCTCTTTTTTCCTTTAATCCTCTTGTGGTGTTGAAGTCCTTGACAATAATCAAGTTTTGAGGGGGATTTTCAATGGCCAGATACTGAAGGGATCGCCAACATTCTACTTTTTATAGATAATTATTTGTCATATAAACATTTATGATGGAGTATAACATACCTGTAGCTTTCCTAGTTAGGGATACCTTCAACCAGAACTGGGACTGCAACTGCTCTTCTAGCTTGAATTCTTATGCATTCCAGATTGTACCTATTCCTCCCGAGGCTCCTCTAGAACTGATTGCTTTTCCTTCACATTTTTTCCATATTCTTTGTAATTCTTGAAGGGTTTCCATATCCCTCATTTTTGTTCCCTAGAGTAGGAGGATTGAGGTTTTTTTTTGTTTTTAATAATTTTCGAACTTCTTCTTTTTTATCCCTGCTCCCTAATCCTCTATAGTTCCAGGAGACAAGTTTCATCATTTATCAGAGGGTTTTGGTGCCCCCCCATTAGAGGGATGATACATTTCTCCCTTGTGTTGGTCAGACTTATTTTTCCCGGATTCGCCTTCTTTTTTTAATGCTTCCTCTATTGTTTTTTGGATGCCTAACTCATTTTCTCTATCTGCGGTCGATTCTCTTTTGTTTCTATGACATTTTCTTCGTAGTTTTTTTGTTGTAGTCGGTTGGGTGACCTCTAGGTCTGTGTAACTGTCAAAAGTACCCTGTCTTTCTTCTTTTCAAAAGTCTGGGGGCTTTGGGGAGAGATTTGGTAGATATTTTGTTGTGGATTCCCCACTTGTTATCGGGATTTCCTTTTCTTTACCTTTTCTGGCTTCCTCTTATGTTTCTTCTTGTCTCTTTCTTCCATTTTCTTCCCAGTGATCCCTAAGGTCCTTTGTGTTACCTTTTGTTGGTAGTCCAACATATCGGTTGTGACTTGATTCTCCTTTATGTGGGGAGCTTGGAGGCCTTTCTCTTGGGCATGAATATTTTTCTCCTTGTCCTTGTGGAGGGTTCGAGGGGTTTTTCCCAATAGTTTCTTTTCCTTTTTGGTTGTTTCCATTGATCTTGTTTCAAATCTTGTTCCTGGGTTTCCTTGACTTGAGGGAATTTTTTTTGTGAAATGTCCATAGTCATGGCATGCTTTACATTTGAAGGGGTTTTGCTCGTAATCTACTTGTTGAATATAAGACCAATTATCTAGATTCATATGTATTTCTTCTGGGAGGCCTTTTTCCATATCTACCTCCACACATAGTATGGAATAGGATTGAAGTCCCTCTCGTGGTTCAGAATGATTGATATATTTTCCCAGTGAGTTGTTGATATTACTTAAGGTTTCATCATTCCAGCAGTGTAATGGGAGGAACGACGATCTTACCCAAATAGGAACTATTGAGGGGATATCATTTTCTGGGCTAAATTATGGATTCCATTTATGGAGATACATTCTTAGATAACCCATAAAATATGGGTCACTTTGGAAAATCAGATCCCTATCTTAGTTATTTTCAAATAAGAAAGCAAGAAACCCTTACCGCAAAAGGCTGCAGACATCTATCCCTGTATCAATTTATGGAAGTGTATTTCCAACTAGTGATGCATGGATTTTGGGGAGGGCCAAAATATTGTGAACTTCCCTATCAATCCTTTTTCATCCATTCTAAGAGATAGTGATTGAGCCGAAGTCGAAGGAACAACTACCTTTGGAATTTATCCTGATTTTTTGATGAATCGGGATGGAATTGTCTTGTGTGCCTTTGTGTAGGAGGATATCACAGCCTAAAAGGCCTGTAGATCCTAGGATAAGGACCTAGGGGGTGGATCCCCCCCCCCCCTTCAGAGGGGGCCATGACGGTCTGCACAAGATCACAAGGGTTCGCAAATGTGTCTCAGAAGTCCTAACCTAGCGTTGGTTTGCTTGGCATAAAATCAAGACACAATGTTAAGGACACATAAACAATAATGTTATTCTTCTTTATTATATGAATTATCTTTTTGTAAAGACTATTCATTTTTTATGCACCATGAAAACAATTTTATATAACATATGCAAAAGTGTTGTGATTAGAAGAAGGAACCTTTCATGCTAGTCGAAAATGTATTAGCTATTGTCGTGCAATAGCCCCAATGAAATTATTGTATAAAATTATTCTTCTAGTGCACTATTCTTCAAACATTTCTTAGTGAAAGTCCTTTTTAGTTACCCACTTTGTAGATTGCATGAAGTCTTTTTCCATTTCCATATGCCCGAAGTCTGTGCACCTATATCTTATGCATGTTCACACTCTGCACATGTATATCACCTGCACAACCAAGACTTTGTAAGTTTAAATCCTTTGAATTAAATCAATGCATACATATTCTAGGAAAAAACAGAAATTAATTAAAGGATCATACACATAGTACATAGAGATTTACGCTAGAAACCCTTAACTGGAAGAAAACCATCCTTCCTTGGTGTCGCACCTCTCAAATCTTCATTTTATTAGTTTTACCATTCATAATAGAATATATACATAATATTTTAGGTATTCCATAGCTACCAAATCCCTAATCCCTTAATCTAGGATTAATTTAGAAAAATGCTAAAAATAGCAAAAAACGCTAAAACAACAAAAAACGCCCAAAAACAAAATTTGGGGCACTGCCTGGGAGATAAATGCTACGTGTAACCAAGGGGGGGGGGGTCCTTCCCCCCTTAGGAAATATCTTGGTGCACATGAAACAAGGACTTAAGGAGGGAGGGATTGTCATACACAGTCGTCAAATATGACACGCCCCCACACACACATGTAAATAATATAACACCTACCCAACATTCTACCACTTGTTGTTTTCTTTGTATACAGGGGGTCATAGGATTACATAATCAACAATCCATGGAATAAATTCCCATTGTTTCTCTACACCAAGAGAACTTCTTGATGCTCACATAATTTTTCATGGAATCTAGAACATTCTTCAAAGTGTCAACCTTCTCCAGCAACACCTCCTTGTCTTCAACCATGTCCTTCTTCCAGAGTTTACTATCCTATGAATTTACTACTTCCCTGACAGTTATGGGATCATCATGAATAATAGATAAATCAAAATTATCATGAAAATCATGTGGACTATACCTTTTTGGTTACCTTCTTTCCCTCATTGATCTACTCAATACTGGAGTATGAAGTTGTTCTTCATTTGTTGATTCAAAATTTGCATCATCCAGCTCAAACTCTATTTTCTCAAGTTCTTCTTGCCTTGGTAGTAATTCCTATTTGGGAACATATTTAACCTCTCTAAAAAAAACATCCCAGATGTAAATAGTCTTCTTACTTTCTGGGTTCCAAAGCTTATAACCTTTCATACTATATTTATAACCAATAAAGATACAATATTCAACTTTATTATCCAACTCACTCATATTTTCCTTTGGAACATATACATAAGAATCAAAATCAAACACTTTGAGATGTTTAAGAGAGGATTTCTTACCATTCCATACTTCATGTATAATTTTTTCCACCATTGTCGATGAGGGTGATCTATTTACCATGTAACTTGTAGTACACATTGCCTCTTCCGAGAATTCCTTTCCTAACCCGACACTAATGAGCATGTTCCTTGTTTTTTCCATCAACATCATATTCATCCTTTCTGCAACCCCATTCTATTGAGGCGTGTATGGAGTATTATTCTACCTTGATATATTGCACTTCTTACAAAACTCTTTGAATCCATTCCCATGGAATTATCCATCACTATCTGTCCTCAACACCTTTATTTTCTTCTCCGCCCGATTTTATACCAGAGCCTTTAACTCTTTACATTTATCAAATACCTCAGATTTCTTCCTAAGAAAATAAATATATGTGTTCCTTGAGAAATCATCCATGAATGAAACATAATACACAAATTTACCAAGTGATGGAACAAGTACAGGTTCGAACACATCACTGTGTATTAACTCTAAGATCTCCTTTGCTCTAGTAGCACCATATGGGAATCTTACTTGATTATGTTTACCATATATTCAATGTTCACATAAATCAAAATCTAGGGTAAAATTAGACATACCTTCAACCATACCTTTACTGTGTAGTGTTTGAAGGCCCTTTTCTCCAATATGTCCCAGACTTTGATGCCACAACATGGTCTTGTTTCATAGGATAGTATGGATCCTATATTCTTTATTTCTCTAGTCAGGGAAAATAGAATTGTTACACCCATCAATATAAGTGATTCCCAATAACTTGTACAAAGTTCCACACCAAACTCCCCTCATCAAAACCATTGCCACCCCTCGTACCATCTTGCAAGTTCCCTTTCCCAATACAGTATCCACACCTGGATCATCCAACTTACTTACAGATATTAGTCTCCTAGCTAGATCTGGAATGTGTAGAACTCTAGGGAGAGTTCTATTCCATCCATATTTCAACAACAACTTAACCGTTCCACATCCCATGATCTTGGTTGTCGATTCATATCCTAGGAAGACATCACCACCATCATACTTTTCATATTCACTGAACCACTCCATGTGAGGAGTCATATGAAATGATGCACCTTAGTTGATCAACCATACATCACGATATACATGTGTACCTTTAGATTCCAGGTAAACATCACTTCCTTCTTTTGTGGAGTTTTTCGCCTCTGTGGAAGAGGCATCATCAGATCCCTTTGCTTTATCGAATTTCTTAGACATGCAATATTTCTTATAATGCCTAGCTTTACCACACTTCCATCATTTCCTAAAATATTTTCTTGGGGATTTATATCTACATTTAGATTTAGATCCCACCCCCTATGAAGACTTATTTGTATCCCTATATTTGGGATGACCTCTTACAAATAAATCATTTGTGCTATGACTATCCATGATTTTCTGCCTCATCTCTTTTGATAACAAGGATGAAACTACGTCCTCATACTTCAATGTAGATTGAGTGTTACTACCAATGTCTACAACCAGATTACCCCAGGGTCTAGAAAAGAGCATAATAAAGTAATACACTTATCTTATTCTATAAGCATAGTATTAAGATATCCAAGTTGACTTACCAGAGTATTGAAGGAATATATATGCTTTGTCACAAAATCTCCATCTTCCATCCTAAGATGATACAACTTCTTTCAAAGGAACAACTTGTTTACCAAGGACTTTGATTGATACAAATTCCCCAACTTTTCCCATATTTCCTTGTCTATAGATTCTCCCAACACATTCAGTAACACTAAATTTTCCAGGAAGAGTCAAATCATACTTATTTATATTCTATCCAACTTCTCCAAATATTCTTTCGACATACCAGTAGATTGAGTACTAGTAGTTTGTGTACCAATAGTTTGTGTACTAGTGGGCTTTATACCAGTAGGTTGTGTACCAGGATCCACAACGATACATTGTTCTTTATCTACAAGAAGGTCCTCCATATTGAGCTTTCATAGCTCAAATCTTTTTCCATTGAACTTCTCAATATCGATTCTAGAACCACTCACTATTATCTTTCAACACATGAATAATCATTGCAATGCTCCCACTGAACCCAAGTTAATCATAGACCCAAGATAAACTTGATTTATCAAGACCAAAACAAACCCTCAGCAAAAAACGCATCCCCCTGAAGCCAAAAACGTGTTTTGATACCACATGTAAGTTTTAAACTTGTGAATTAAAGCAATGCATATAGATTCTAAGAAAAACAGAAATCAATCAATGACTCATACACATAGTACACATATATTTACACTAGAAACCCTTAACCAGAAGAGAACCAATATTAATTTTACAAGAAGAAAACCTTCCTTGGTGTTGGACCTCTCAACTATTCATTGTATTAATTGTATGTATGTATGTATGTATGTATACTAAATAGTCTTATAAGTGGTATGTATATATACATACCACTTATAAGATTATAAGATATAGATATATATACATACCACTTATAAGATTATTTAGTATACATACATACATACATACATACATACATACATACATACATACATACATACATACATACATACATACATACATACATACATACA
>ML777498.1:745344-757639 GCA_009831015.1 Picea engelmannii
TTATAAGTGGGACCCCCTATAATGTCACTATGAAGGTAACTAAAAGGAAGTCTCGCAAAGAAGAAGTCTCCTAGTCCTATATTCACTGATGGATGTCTTAGATGCAAATTAATGGTGACAATGGTGGTTTCAAATGACGATTAAAGGAAAATTCCTTGTGGGGAATAAATTTCCAAAACTTTAAAGCGTCAATATCAGATAAAATCATCATCAAAATATTTAAGTTATGGTGGTTGTTGATAACTCAAGGTTTCAAGTGGTAAAAGGGGTTCAATGTTGGAAAATGTTGGCATGATTCACTGGTTTACTACTGAATACACTTGATGAATTTGTTTAGCTTGTTATAGAAAAAAGTGTTATATACATAGATTCTTAGTGCATCACTTACATATTTCATTAGTTATGTATATGATCCATGCACATTATACAAGATGAAAGAATATGTTCCATGTGATAATGACCTCGGTTGTTGATAAAAAGTGGTGGTTCAAAAGTTTACATATGGTAGAACTTGCAATTCCTATTGCACATGGGATATAATTTATAGCACATATAATATTCCCAACCCGATGTTCATTCCATACTATTACATCCATCGTCCATGGTTTCAATTTATTGATAGTTCTTGTGATAAGACTTTCGAACGCATGTGGGAAATGCATATTAGATACACGATGCATATCAGATACGGTCAACAGTCATATGTTATATATGGTTGTGTTGGTGGAATGTTATTTTGAAGAGTTGGAAACTACTTGGCATTCAACAATTGCATAGGGTTTTGACTTGTATTGTCTTGGGTTTAGTGAATGTTTAATGTTGGTCCTCACCCCAACATGACGTGAACAGTTGAGTTAATGCACACCACCATTGGTATACCACCCTGGGTTTTGGCATTCATATAATTTAGTTTGGAGAAAGTTCAAGTATTGGTAACTACTACAACCACTCAGAGGCACCATTTAACCCACCCAGCAACATGTACCAGGTTTTTGTTTCCCTGTCATCAAATTTTTGTTTTTTCTAAACAATTTATGTTTGGCTCTGTGACTACTCGATGTCATTACATTTGATGATTTCTTGTTCTGATTTCTAGAAAAGAAAAGAAGTGTTATGCTCCTAGATTTAATGATTCATTTGCATGGAAGCTTGAATGAGTTGGTTGATAGTTTTGATTTTGAGTAGTTGATTGCACATTTACTATGTCAATTTGTTGGTTTGTGGTTGTCAATGCTTTATTCAAAGACAAGGTCTATTGTTTATTGTATTAGGGTATTTTGTATCACATTTTGGTAGCATGTGCACACCTTGCATATTAGTTTTCCCTGATGACAACGCCATAATACCTTATGCAAACATTTATTTGTGTTTTGAGGAATGAATTTCATTGGTTTTTATTTTCGAACCTAGCCAAGTCTGAGTTTAAGTCGTGAACCCATTGGGTTAAAACCCTCATCATACTTGGGGTTTGTTGTTGGTTGGATATGTTTACAGTCATAACCCTTGTCGACCTAGTTATCACTTGTTGGTTGTACATGATATATAAAAGAATTTAAAAGATGATAGATTTTTGTTGCATATTGCGAAAAGGGTCACACCAGAATTTAAACAATTTGAAGGGATCCATGATAGATATCTTGTTTTAAAGGGTTTGAACCTAGTCATTATTGATACCCTCTCCATAACCAAAATTTTAAAATGGGTTTTTCTTATATGATTTCAAATCGACTTACCCTTTCGTTGCAATGATATTTGGTGGAAGAGAAAGTGGTTCACCTTCCGTAGATTTGATTATAGTCACAACAAATGATGTTGTATATTATTGTTTGCTCTGTGCATGTCTCCCACCTCTTGCAATAAAAATTATTAGTCGAATATTATTACTGGAAATTTCATGTATATAGTTTAACCTACATACATTTGATTGGGATTTGATGATTTCAATACATGGGAGCTTGTTTGGTTGATGTTTCAATGTCTGGTTGATAACCTGGGCATTGTTACATGGAATTTTACATTCAACAATGGAAGTGATATACAATGATTTAATAAAAATGAAATAAATGATACATGGATTTTTTATAAATAATAGATGACAGTATTATGTGAATGAATTCGAGCAATAATAGAATTATTGTAATAATTTTGATAAAAGGGTAATAAAATGAGATCGACCTTTAGGATCAAACACTATGTTTGTATGCTTATTATAATTTGGCTTGTTGGGGTCATAAAGGTAGATAATTATTGAAGCCAATTATGATGAAATCATTTCCATTTTATTCATGTCATACTTAACATTTTTCGTCCATTACAATCCATTTTCATTATCCCAAATACTTGTTTCATTCCCATGATTGATTGTTATTGTATAAAGTGTCTCATAGAATAATTTTTTGAGTTTGAATAAGTGTTCGACTGGTTTGATTGCTTCTCTGTTCTATATCCAAGGATGATCGTATGAGTGCAATGATTGGATACAAGTAATTATGGTAAATGAATAGTCCATATTACATTTCCCTTATCATACTTGTCATTTTCCGCTCATTATAAACCGAATCGTGGAATCCCAATAACCCTTATAATTCCTTGTTCTAAGTGATTATTAGCTCTAGGAAATGAAATGAATAATGATTACTTGCATATGTATTGTGGTATATAAAGACAAGCCTAAATTGTTGTTTTTCAAATGTTTAGACGATGGATAAATGATGCTTTGGTTCTGATGTTGTGAATGTGTATTAGAATGATATTTTTCACAAGAGGAAGTCATGGCAGAAGAGGAAATAATAGAGGTAGAGGACTAGGTCCTTGGAAAAGGGGTAATAAGAGGCTCCAATTTTCCATACATTTTGATGCAGTTTCAGAAGAATTTAATCAGCTGCTACAAACATGTTTCCTAAATTTGGTTGGCCAACAAGCCTATAGACCTCCACTTATGCTTGAGAACCCTCGTCCAAGCATTGATGTTTCCATTCCAAACCATTTTTCTCTCCTATGGTTAGACCATAACATGATGGATGGAAAAATTTTGTACATCCTCCTTCCGGATAGTCACATGGTTGGAAAAGTATTGATCACCCTCAACAACCTCCTTTTCATGCCTAGAATATCGCTTCTCCCTTGCATCAACAACCCATATCCCAAGCCTCACATGCCCATCATGCCAAGGCCAAGATCCCTGAACTTGAAGTAGTCCAGATAAATAAAAAGTAGTAGCAGTTGAGTCAAATTTGTCACACAAATAATCACATTCAGTCAATTCACATGTGCAAGGAAATGATCAGAAATTTGTTAAGGTAGGTTCATAAATTGATAAAAATGAAAGCGTTGAAAGTAGTCATGGAAAGAGAGGAGAAACCTCTCACAAAAAATATGGTTTTTCATAATTTTGTTGACACATATATGTGAAATTGTTTGCACTTCATTTTGGACAGTAGGTTATTTTAACAGCTTATGATTTGGACAACATTATATTTTTGACAGCTCATACTTTGACAATTTTTTATTTGGACAACCCTATATTTTTATGCTATATTTTTTTCATAGATCCACATGATGATTAAATTTGGATGAATTTAAATGATTGTTACATGGAGAGACAAGGAGATTCTTATGAACTTTCTATATTATGCATTTGTTATGACATAGAGTGAATGATGTGGCAGACTGATATGTCTTACATGTGAGGTGGAAGTTACAAGGATGAAATGGTTCATTAATTGGTTTAAATGAAATGGGGGGTCCCCACTTATTAGCTTTATTTATTACCCTTATCATATCACTATTACTATTTATTATTAATTTACTTAACAACACTCCTATTAACTAACTATCTATTAGTTAATAAATTAAATAGACGTGGTTGAATGATTCAACTACCTTGGAGATATTTAAAGGAGCAAGCTAGACAAAGTAAAGGGGGAGAACACATTGTTATGATAAGGTCTACTCTTATTCCCAAGTTAGATTTCATTACTACTTCATTCATCTCTGATTTCTAGGATAAGATACTTCTTGTGATAGAAGGGTTTGTTGAAGGTGATGAAAGTTGGGACTGGGAGGCATTGAATTTTGATATGTTTCCAGGTTGATTGTCTGTTTGATAGTCTGTAGACTTCTTTTGGTTTATGGATTAATTTTTAATACTAAATAGGATTCTTGTGCAGAGTCATAATGGAGTGCAAGTTGTGGTTGTTGGCTTATCATTCTTGGTCTAACTTGAAGGCAACAATGGCCTATGTGTGTGTTACCTTAGGTTTCTAAACTTTCATCTGGTCCATGCTTTGAAAGTATGAGAAGTGTATTAGTTGTTACAGAATGAATAAATAAAATATTTAATGGTTTTGTGACTCTCTTGGTCTCTTTTGTTTCTATCAAATTATGTGATTTTTCTTCCTTTTTATATTTTTGTATAAAAAAATCAAACTTCTTTATTTTAGTTGCATTTGATAAATAATTTTAAAATAGCAATTGGTATTTAAGTCAAATAAATTGAAGGTTAATTGAACTTGTAATAAGGCTATAAATTAGGGTAATAATCCCCCCTATCTTGTCTTAGACAAACAAGATTAGAAAAAATGTTGTCAGGAGAGATGTCAATTATTTTACTCAACACCTGGATAATATACTATTCACAAGGTTCACTTATACCAAAGTTCATAAAAAAAGAAGGATTATGGAAAATAGAGGAAGGAAAGAGCCCTTTTATAGTGATATTTTCAATTCACTAGCTAGGGAAGATAAGAATTTCCACTGGTCTGCCTCGTACCAATTTTTCTTGAAAAATTCTCCAGAAGAAAAGAAAAACAATAGACTCTAGACCATAGACTTAGTCAACGCTAGTTGTGTTCAGGAAGTCTTTGAATTCAAAGAACTTGTAACTTGGTGTGCTTGAATGTTTCACTCAAGGACAAGAATGATTAAAGTAACAACAAAAACAAATAATCCAGTGGTCCTTAATTTGAATATGTTCAATAAATTGATATGTCTTCCATATAAAAATAAAAATCTTCAGCTTGTCGATGCAAATTCCTTCTTGACTTGTCAAACAAGTAGCTCCAATGTATTAAGAGACTTTATGCTATCTTTTGCAAACATGTTGACCAACCTTTCAGCAATCAATATAACCTTGCTACAAGAACCATACTAGGAATTTTCATGGATCTTTAGGCGTGTGGTTAGGTGCAATTTGACTTCACACATACTGGGGTAAGCTCTATATGCATTGTATTTTTCCTTTCGAAAGGATTCCATGTTTTATTGGGCAATGGTCATATAAAATGAACTTTGATTTTAATTAAGTAACTACTTTAGTATTCAAATATTTTTCATGGTCATATATTTGGTATTCACAATTGTCTTTTTCAATTTCTTTGATGGTCTCCTTGTCAAGGCAACTATTAATACACACAAAGAACCAATTCATTCATGGAACCTAATGGTATGCAGACATAAAGCACCATTCATTTTTTACATTGTTCAAGATAATTTTGTTAGAGATTTCAGACATATCTTGTTTGGGGTAGATCCCAAGAGAATAACCCAGGAAGATGAGGATTTTCTTAAGGGAAAGGGATTTTTTATTCAAGAAAAAAACCATACTTACATCTGCTTGTAGGATTTTAAGAAAACCCTCTTCTACTCCCTATATTTTTCTGCAATAGATATTTTTTCGCAAAGGTTTGTCGCCAATATAAAGCCTAGTGTATTATATTTGACACAAAGAGAAAAATCAATTCATTACATTTCCTCTTTGAGTTGGGGGCACAATCATTAGGAATCTAGCATATCTAAAAGAAGTCTCAGAGACACTTAATCTTTTTAATCTAAAAGAATAATAACCCCTAGGGGGTTTCTATACCCATGTCTTGTTCTCATGAAATTTAGAATTGATAAGGTACAACAACATTTTTACAATATTTGATAAAGAAATCAATAAGAATTTGTCAAAAAATGACAAGCATGCATGTAACAATGGCGTGTTGACAGAAATAAGTTCAAATACCATATTCCAAGGAAATGCAAGATAAAGGGGGGAAAGCAGTGCTAATATGTAGTCTTCTTCCAATTTCTATCCACCTAAGAGCTCCTCCTATGATCAAAGAGTTGAACAACACAAGGTAAATGGAGAAGAGAGTAATGGTGGGCCTATTGGAGATGCCAGTGAAGAGAAACCACCTCATGTGAATCTTGAACTTGCACATATAGTCTCCTAGAAAAAAAAGGGAATGAAAACAAAATAGAGACAAATCACAAGATACACAAAGTCCATGAAATCTTGAAGACATGTAAATCAACTATACAAAGCTACCGGAATGGGTAGTCCGGAGAATTTTTGAAAGCCAATAGATTACACAGTACCTCACAACAAAGGAACCCGTGTTATTTGAAAACTAGTCCTTGACATTGCACAATACTCAATACAAGGGGCACGAAAAGAAGCTACAGATAGAGAGGGTCAATGTAAAACACAAAAAGGTCATTTATAAATTAAGGTCAGTAGTCAATGTATCAAGAGTTGCACCATTTGAACTCATGCAACTACATCATTCTATAGGAGATGATCTTGCAGATTCAATTTTGGAACAAGAGTTGTAAACTATTAAATTGAAGAAAATAATAAGTGAACCTGAGGAGGCACTCAGTCCCAGGCCACTATTTTCACATCCACTGGCCATACTTACAGCAAAACAGACTCCTCCAAGTACTCCAAGAACCTCAAATCCAATCCAAAAAGACATTCAATTGTTGAATGGAGTTAGATGCTATGTTGTTGATAACATTAATAAAAGACTAGATATAATCAAACATGCATGGGAGTTCAATACCAGTCTACATGATATTTCACAAAGGATTTCAAGTTTTACTGGAGATTTGCAAAGAGACTTGTAACATGTTGAATCCTACTACAAAACAAGCTAAACACTTTTATTGGATGGGTCGCTAGTATTATTGACCATTGAAGAAATCAGCAGGGACTGCCCTCAAGTAGTAGAATGAAGAAAATAAAGGCAGGTTGGGAAAAACAAGTAAACATCATGCAAGATGCAATTGTTGCTTGTGAAAAAATCAATGAAAGGAGAGCTGATGTTATTTTAAAAGCGTTTGATGTCGTTAAAGAAATGTAGGGTCCACAACTTTTCATAAATTCAATGATGATCACTAAAGAGGATATTGATAGTCACTTGACAACAATGAAGACTTCATTAGATAATGATTACGACAACCTCATGGAGTTTCCCGAAGAAGAACTAAAATAGTGGCTTGTTACATTTTTCAATTACAATGAAGAACACTTGTCATCCATCAAACAACTTCAAGTGGAATTCAAAGAAGAAGAGAACTAGATTTTCACACTTCAAGTTAAGCAAGAAATCACCATCCCACCGATCAAGAAATTTATTGATAAATGGGTCAAGAACTCCTTGCAATAGATTGTTAACCCAAAATAGCCACCAAAGTAACATAATACTTGCTTCTTGGTAAGTAGTCAAGGATCCATTTCATCGGCTTCTACTATCCTTTTCTTTTATTGACTTGGTAATTGCTCAGAAGTATTTGTTTTATGTCCTCTACAAACTTAACATTGGTTTCGAACTATCATTCTTTTTTTCTTCCAGATCTTTCTTCTATTTAGTGGTCCATGGGAGCCCCAATCCTAGTCCATTTGGAAAAACACATTTAAATTTTACAAACATTCTTTAAAAGACAAGTGTATACTTTTTGAGTTTTTTGAAGAACTGTTTGGCATAGATGGCTAGTGATTTTCCAGGATTTGAGTTTAAAACTGAATTTTCAAGTATGTTTTCACTCTTTATGACTTTTCAATGGAACATCATGTTACGTTATGTGCATATGTACTTCTTTAATTCCATTTTGTGAAATCTTATTTTGACTTTTATACCTTTTTCACAACCATTATGTAAAAGACAATTGCACATTTTTTTGTTCTTTCCAAAGAATATTTTTGGCATAGATGGCCACTGATTTTTAACCCTTTTAGTTTTAAAATGAATAGTCAATTTTTTATTCATTGTTTATGATATTTCAATGAAATATCATGAAAAATCATGTTAAGTTATTTGTATGTGTCGATATTTACTTTGATTCTGTAAAATGCTATTTTGACCTTTATGCTATCATATGTAAATATTATAGTGTATTTTGAATACTAAATAGAATACAACTTGTTATCCCCATTTTGTGGGATAACTAAGGAGATCATGTCTCGAGGCCCTCAGGTTTTAGATATAGAGTGTCAAGATATCACATGGGCAGTAGTGCCCACCTGAACATACAGAAGTCCACTCTATCACCACATTTGATCCATTATCAGTGCATCCACCACACCAACTAGCTTCTAGAACGAAGATGGGTCTTTCTCCATGCGATACAAGTCATGTATTGTGGCAGGTAATCACCCTAGTATTTAAGGAATTTAAGCATGTTTTATTTGAGATACTTTTGATTATAGAGCACCTGCTTGGACATTATGACTTTGACCTTGTTTCACCTTGGAGAGTGTCATATATTTCCTAGTAAGTGGCCAACCTTTGGGGAAGGTTTGTGACTAGGGGTCCCTTAAGGGGTTATCGTACCATTCCTGACCATACTTACCACTTTCTTCTCCTTATACTCCCATCATATTTTCCTCTTCTAGGTACTTTGACTTTAATGACCGAAGAAGGGCATGTACCTCATTTCATGGGAAAAAGGGGATAAAGGCCCAGATGGATTGTTTTTGATAAAAAGATAAAATCTTATATAAAAACCTTGTTGGATTACTGAGAGGGTGGTGAATCAGTAATAGATCAAATTAATCCTTTTCAACCATATAATCCAAGTGTTAT
This sequence comes from Picea engelmannii, assembly GCA_009831015.1. NCBI lineage: Eukaryota > Viridiplantae > Streptophyta > Pinopsida > Pinales > Pinaceae > Picea > Picea engelmannii. The sequence continues at coordinate 754,197 of ML777498.1, forward strand.
ACCAATGTAGCATTATCATCCAATAACTGCAGAGTAAATAAGCAATGAACAAATGAACAATCATACACATACACAGTACACCAAAGTTTTACGTGGAAACCCAAATCAGGAGAAAACCACGAAATGGTTTTTCTTATATGTCTTGAAGAATTACATTCACTGGAAGCAACAACTTCCTTTGTTTTCCAGTTGCAACTCGAAGGAGGCTCCACCCCACTAGTTTCTCAGGCTAAAACCTGAAGGAAGCTCCAACTCCCCAATTCTCTAGCTACAACCATAAGGAGGCTACAACCCCCTATGTTCTCCAGCTACAACCGGAAGGTGACTACAACCACCTTTCCTTGCCCCGTACAACTTCCCTAAAGTAGAAGTAGAATGATGGAACCACTGTCACACTATCACTATGAGATATACTACTATAAACCTGCACCAATAAATATGAACCATGCATAAACCATGCATCAACCTGTACCTCAACCTGTAATCAACATGTACCATAAACAAGTGCATCAACCATGCACCAACTTGTACCAAACAACCTATAATTAACCTGTACCATAAACAAGTGCATCCAACCATGTACCAAGTATGTACCAATCATGTTTCAACTACTCATCAACTATGACTCATCAATATGTACCAACATCATTAACTATACACCTCATGTATGTGTCAACTCATCAACTACTTGTCTCAACCATGTACTCAACATGTACCTCAACCAAAATCCCTCATCAATTTCATCATCCAAATCTAATTTGTAGATGTGTAATAGACCTGGTGTATATGATCACATTCCTACAAAAATTCCTTAATTTTAAAAACAAGAAACTAGCATTTGCATCAAACTTTTCTTTAGTCTCGCATGCCTAGTTTTGGATTAGTCAACAACCCTAACTTGAAGTAATCATAACTTTGTACCTGTAATGTATAAATATATGAAACTGATATACAATGTTCTTCAATTTATTTTTTGCAATTCCTCCAGGTCTCACTACTTGGAACCTCTCATAAAAGGATTTATAGAAAAAATGGCATACCTTGCTGAATTCTGGCTTATTCTAGAGAGCGACCTTGTAGAGCGTGCCCCGCATGAAATATTTGTTGAATTGATATGAAAATATTACACAGAATAGTACATACTGTACCCTAACCAAAAATTTTGGTCTCACTAAATTTGTATCTGTTATTAAGAAGTTATGACGTTTTTACCTGAAACAACTATTTTTGACTAGTTTCAGGACTAGCCACAAACCCTGTTTTCCATGGAGTGTAAATCCCAAAATACAATGAACCACAAGATGAATTGTTTACCACATATAATTGGATATGTTTTATCAATGGAATAGAAATTTCACAGTCTGAAGCATTATAGAAAAAAAGTTATAGCGAAAATGGTGAGATCACCTGTAAATAACATACCTTAGAAAGCACCATGAAAAGAATTTATCCTTCCTTGTATTTCGGTCTTCTTTTCTTCACCTTCCCTCAGAAATTCGGCTTAGATATCCTTGATTAACTCAGAAACCTATAGATATTCAATATGCTCAAGTATATATTAAATGAGAGAGCCTTGCCTCTTAGTTATACTCTCCAAGTAGCTTCCTTAAAAACATCTTCTAGGTCACTTGGCCCCACTTTCCTTATTTTAGGGTTAACCCACTTCTAATTTCTCCATTAAATTTATTATTGAAATAATTTATTTTGTATTCACTTTGAATTATAATACACTTATTACTTCACTTTATTATTTACCTTTTAAAATCTCTTAAACCACTTTGACTACTTTGACCTTTTGAGGCTTCTAGATGACATGTGAGGGTCCTCCAACTTTGTAAGACCATAACTCTCAAACCGTGAGGAGTTATGTACATTCCACATACCACCAGAAATGGCATGACATGTACTATCCATACAGAATAGTATTATCTGAAAATATATCATAACTCATACCATTACCCATCAAACAAACTTGGGTCCATTACCCAAACCTGAGGTCTCCAACTTCTCATGGCCATAACTCTCTAACCGCGAGGAGTTATGTGACGTTCCACATACCACCGGAAATGGCATGACAAGAACTATCCATATAGGATATTTTTCCTAAAAAATTTAGTGTCCTTCATCTTATTATTCAATAATTAAGCATGGGTTCTCTTACTCCCCAAAGCGTCTTCCCATGAGGGCTTTCACCATAAGGGGGCCAGTTTGGAGTTCATCCATATTTACTTCTTATCAACCATGACAAAACAATAATGAGTCATATTTACATCAAAAAATCTTGCGTCCATTACCCAAACCTTTGTGCTACGGGGCTTTCTTGAAGGGTTGACATCAATGACAACCAACCTTAATCAACAATCTCTCCCTTGGTATTGATGGCAACACTCTGATGCAATACTGAAATCATATCACTCATGCTCCCTCTGGAACCATGCCTCTATCCTCTGCATCTGATAAATATTCTTCCCCTGGAACCATGCCTCTATCCTCTGCATCTGATAAATCTTCTCCCCCTGGAACCATGCCTCTATCCTTTGCATCTGATAAATATCTCCCCCTTTGTCATCAATGGAAAAGGTATCCTTCCATCCGGGGCTTCTCCCCTTGACTGAACTGTCCTTTTATGGTGCTTCCTCATGTACATATAAGAGATATAAGATAAGCATTCATAAATCATTCAAAAAAAAATCATTTTGGAGTAGAAATAACTCCAAGTCTTTGGCGAAGATATTTAAAGGCTTCCCGTGGAAGTGGTTTTGTAAAGATGTCTGCCACTTGTTCTTTTGTTCCCACATACTCAACTCTGATGTTCTTTTTTGCAACTTTTTCCTGTAGAAAGTGATACTTTATTGGAATGTGCTTCGTCTTGGAGTGCATCATCGGGTTTTTTGAGATACTGATGGTGCTTGTATTATCACAATATATTGGAATGGGCACATCATACTCAACCTGTATATCTGTCAAAGTTTGTTTCATCTGTGTACAACATGTTGTTGTTGCAGTATACTCTGGCTTGGATGTAGATAGAGATATTGATGTGTTAAGAACCAAACATCAATATAGCATAGAAAAACCTCAGGAAAAGTACTCAACGCCTTGAAAAAGAGATAATTTCAGATAATAAGCCTCTTCGATGGGGCAACCTCCTTTTACCCCACTTAAATGTTCAAGTACAAGATGATTCAAAATGAAAATGTCTCCTTGGTATATATAGGAGACTAGGAGGTATAATTACAATTAATGGCCTAAAGCCTACATAATTAAAATAACATTACTAATCTAAATTACAACTAATGTCCTAAAGCCGACATAAATAAAATAGAATTACTAATCTAATATGCCCCAATTAAGGGGTAATGAGCCAACATTAGGGCTTAACATGCCCCTCCCCTTGAGACAAGTGTTGTCCACAACGCTTGAGTAACTCTGGATGCTTCTGT
>ML777498.1:762241-795626 GCA_009831015.1 Picea engelmannii
GGGAAGAAGTTATGATTGTTTTACCTGGAACACCTTCTTGAGACTAGCCAATAGGACTAGTCAGATACCCTATCTTACACAAGGTGTATCTATAAATTTAGGATGACCCAGAAGCTGAAATTTTTACCATAGATAGAAAAATATTTTTTGTAAATGTCACTTGGAGATCAGGGTCTAAAACGTTACAGAAAAATGTTTATAGAGAAAATGCTGCAAAGACTCATTTCAGGATGATTCCAGAACCCTATCTTGTAAAGGCTATATCTCCGAAATTATAAGGCCTCAGGAGCTTAATTTTTAACCCAACGTACCTTGATCCATATTCTAAATACCCTCCAAGACGATCCTTCTGAAACATTGTAGAAAAAAAATTATAGTGAAAATTCCGCGGTGTCTCAGATGTAGCAGCGAAACCCCAAGACCTTGAGCTTTGATACCATATGTTAAGAACCAAACATTAATATAGCATAGAAAAACCTCAGGAAAAATACTCAACGCCTTGAAAAAGAGATAATTTCAGATAATAAGCCTCTTCGAGGGGGAAACCTCTTTTTACCCCACTTAAATGTTCAAGTACAAGATGATTCAAAATGAAAACGTCTCCTTGGTATATATAGGAGACTAGGAGGTATAATTACAATTAATGGCCTAAAGCTGACATAATTAAAATAACATTACTAATCTAAATTACAACTAATGACCTAAAGCCGACATAAATAAAATAGCATTACTAATCTAATATGCCCCAATTAAGGGGTAATGAGCCAACATTAGGGCTTAACATGATGATTGCTTCTTGTTCATCCATGATACTAAACACTCACCCAAGTAGAATGCTACTCCACTGGTGCTTCATTGATCATCAATACAACCTGCCCAATCTGTGTCTATGTAGGCAATTAGTGATAGATCTTTTCCTTTTGGATACCATAGCCCAAACTCTTTTGTTCCTTTGAGATATCTGAAAATCCTCTTCACTACTAATACATGTGATTCCTTTGGTGTTGCTTGAAATCATGCCACATGTCCAACTTTTTTCCTTACATATGGTCTAGATGCTATCACCTACAATAGGCTGTCAATTATTGACATGTATTTCCTTTGATCTATAGAGTTTGAATCATCATCTTTGCTCAACTTGCAACTAGTTTGCATGGGAGTGACAACTGGTTTGAAATATTCCATTCCAAACCTCTTTAGCATTTCTTTGATATACTTGTTTTGAGAAATAAAAATTCCTTGGTTGATTTGATGTATCTAAAGTCCTAGAAAGAAGGATAGTTATCCAAGTAGTGACATTTCAAATTCATTTTTCATATCTTTTGCAAATTTCTGGCTTAACCTGTCATCATCACTACCAAAAATAATATCATCAACATAAACTTCAATTAATAAAATATTACCTTGAATTACCTTGATGTAGAGGTTGTTGTCTGCACTTCCTTTTCTGAACCCTGGCTACTGCAGATACTTATCCAGTATGGAGTACCATGCTCTAGGAGCCTGTTTTAGACCATACAAGGCCTTCTTTAATTTACACACATAATTTGTGTTCTCTGATAACTAAAATCCTTTTGGTTGTTCAATGTAGACTTCTTCTTCAAGTTTCCCATTCATAAAAGATGATTTTATGTCCATCTGATATACTTTAACATTTTTGGAGCATGCATAAGCTAAAAGAAAATGGTTTGCTTCCATTCTGGCAACTAGGGAAAATGTTGCTTCGAAGTCGATTCCTTCAATTTGAGCATATCCTTTACATACCAATCTAGATTTGTTCCTTGTAACCTGCCCATATTCATTCAATTTATTGTTGAAAACCCATTTTGTGTCAATCCCATTTTTATTTTTTGGTCTTGGAACCAATTCCCAAGTGTCATTTTTCTCTATTTGATCCAATTCTTTATCCATGGCCTTATTCCAAAATCCATCCTTGTTGGCTTCTTCAAAATAGTTTGGTTCAATTGTAGATAAGAGTGCTAGGTGTATTTGTTCTAGTGAACAGATTTTTCTTCTAGTCTCAACTCCTACATCTTTGTTTCCAATAATTTGATCTGAAGGATGATTCTTCTGTACTCGTTTGCTAGGTGTCTTTGGAGATACTTGATGAACTTTCTCTTCTTCTTCTATTAGATTCCGTTCATCTTCATCTTCCTCTTCTACTTCTTTTTCATCTTCTTCTTTGAAATTTTCTCCATTGATTTGTTTTCTTCTTCCTTTGATTCTGGTCTACCTATTTCATCAATTGTTACGTTGATGCTTTCCACAACTTTGTTTAATCTTAGATTGTAACACTTGTATGTTTTCCTTGTACTTGAGTAACCAACAAGTATTCCTTTGTCCACATGAGATTCAAACTTTCCCATTCTTCCATCTTCTCTTTTGATGTATCATTTGCTTCCAAAAACTCTAAAGTGCTTCACATTTGTTGGTCTTCCTTTCCATAGCTCGTAGGGAGTTTTATCGGTGTTGTTTCTGAGCATTAATCTGTTTTGAATGTGAACTTCTATATGCACTAACTGCGTCCAAAAAATATCTGTCAACTTTGAATCCATTATCATTGTTCGAACCATTTCTTGTACTGTCCTGTTCTTTCTTTCAGCAACTCCATTATGTCTTCTCAAACTCTGCAAGCTACTCGAAGAATGGTTTTTTGGTCTGTCACAGCTATCGCATAGACTCCCCCCCTGTCTAATATTCATATTACTTGGGAGTCTCTAAGCCGGATGGCTCAGAACAATTCCTTCTCTAATGTGTATTCATCATCATCTTCATTGGTAGATTCATTATCTCTCTGAGATCTGACTTCTTTCTTTCTATCTGTGGATTCATCTTTCACTACAATGTCTGAAAGTACAATCTCTTGAACTTGTTCCTTATTTATCTGTCCTTCCTTTATTTCATTTATTTTCCAAACCTTTCTGTATCTGACATCTTTCCTTTTCTCTATAGAATTTTCTTCATCTTGTTTTATTGCCAATCTTGTGATCTCTGGTACCTGTTATTTGTTCACCTGTTCTTCCTGTTTTCTTATCCATACTTTCTTATATATGATATCAGTATTCTCTTTCATGGAAGTATCGATCATGCTTCTACAATCATTGGCTATGTGTCCATAGTTATGACATTTGTAACACTCAATGTTACGTGCGACCACATAGGCACGGTCTTCTTGAACATTTCTTTTATAATCCCTGCAATCTACAACCTTATGTCCAAAGTTAGTACCATAAAAACAAAGACCATAAAATAAATTTTCATACCTGGGAGTGAATGAACTTGTTTGTGGCATAGTCCTTATGAATTTTTTCCTTGACTGATCATTATCAAGATTGAAGCTTCTTTGTGTCTTGAACATGGATGGTATTCTTGAAGATGTATCTTCAATAGTTTTCTTAGATTCTGGTTGACCATGATGCCTTCCTTTGAGTACTTTTGCATAACTCTTTATATTTTCTTCCTTCTTATTTTCTAGCAATGTAGAGTGCTTCTCTTCATTCTCTACAACTGATGTAGATTTTTATGTCTCTTCAACGTTCTTGTTGAGCTTGACAATTTTGACTCTTAGTGTGACAAGTTATTCTTCAAGATTCTCAACCTCTTCTTCTTTCTTCATTATCTGAGACTTCATGACCTCTTCTATTCTCTTTGCTTCTTCAAGTTGGATTTTCAATGCAATTATTTCTTCTCCCAATCTTCTATGTTCTTGACCAAACTCTTCCTCAAGTTGGTTTAAGTCATTGGTTCTTTCCTTGAGATGATCCATCGATATCTTTTCTCACTTTTTTGCATATTCCTTTTGTGCTTCTATGTTGGCTTCTAAACATTTCTTTTGATATTCTAGAGTTTCTTCAATTCTTCTGGCCTCTTCTAGTTGAGCTCTTAAATTATTGATGACCTACTGATCCTTTTCGGAACCTTGAACACTTTGTTTTTGCTTCATCAATTATTTCTTGGATGACTTGTTTTCTTCTCTTTATTTCCTTAGATATTTAATTGCACTGATCAATTTTTCTCTGTAATCAACTTCTGCTTCATCATACTCTTCCTCTTTTGAATCTATCTGACATGATGAGCATCTTTCTTCTTGTTCTATATCTACATCTTCTTTGGCATTTTCTAAATCTGTGATGGGTGAAGAATATATGTCATGTAACTTATCCCAAATTTCTTTGGCTGATGAACATTTACCAACCTTTTCTCTTACCGGTTTAGGTAATCCTTTCTTGATGAAATCCATTGCTATTTTTTTACTCTTCTTCAATTCCTTCTTGGCTGCAGTCTTTTCCCTTTTTGAACTATCATATCCTGTAACAACTGATACCCAAATATAATGTCCCTGTGCCTGTAAAAATACTCCCGTCCTTCTGCTCCACATCCCATACATAAAACCATTCTAACCATTAAACATTGGTACTCCATTTTCATAATAATCCATGATATCCTTCTAGTGGTTAAACTGTTTCTTGAAGGAACCTCACTTTGATACCAATTGTTGGATTACTGAGAGGGGGGGTGAATCAGTAATAGAGAAATTTAATCCTTTTTAACCATATAATCCAAGTGTTATATCAATGTAGCATTATCATCCAATAACTATAGAGTAAATAAGCAATGAACAAATAAACAATCATACACATACACAGTACACCAATGTTTTATGTGGAAACCCAAATCAGGAGAAAACCACATAATGCTTTTTCTTATATGTCTTGAAGAATTACATTCATTGGAAGCACCAAATTCCTTTGTTTTCTAGCTGCAACTCGAAGGAGGCTCCAACCCCCTAGTTTCTCAAGATACAACTTGAAGGAAGCTCCAAATCCCCAATTCTCTGGCTACAACCAAAAGGAGGCTACAACCCCCTATGTTCTTTGGCTACAACTAGAAGGTGGCTACAACAAATTGTCATTGCCCTGTCCAACCGCCCTAAAGTAGAAGTAGAATGATGGAACCACTTTCATGCTATCACTGTGAGATATATTGTTGTAAAATTGTACCAATAAATCTGAACCATGCATCAACCATGCATCAACCTGTACCTCAACCTCTAATCAACTTGTACCATAAACAAGTGCATCAACCATGCACCAACCTGTACCAAACAACCTGTACCATAAACAAGTGAATCCAACCATGTACCAAGTATGTACCAATCATGTGTCAACTACTCATTAACTATGACTCATCAATATGTACCAACATCATTAACTATACACCTCATGTATGTGACAACTCATCAACTACTTATCTCAACCATGTACTCAGCATGTACCTCAACCAAAAGCCCTCATAAGTTTCATCATCCAAATATGATTTGTAGCTCTGTAATAGACCTGGTGTATATGATCACAGTCCTGCAAACCTTCCTTAACTTTAACAACAAGAGACCAACATTTTCATCAAACTTTTCTTTAGTCTCACATGCCTAGTTTTGGATTAGTCAACAACCCTAACTTGAAGTAATAATAACTTTGTACCTATAATGTATAAGGATCTGAAACTGATACACAATGTTCTTCAGTGTGTTTTGTGCAATTCCTCCAGGTGTCACTACTTGGAACCTCTCAAAAAAGGAGTTATAGCAAAAATGGCATACCTTGCTGAATTCTGGCTTATTCTAGAGAGTGACATTGTAGAGCGTTCCCCGCATGAAATATTTGTGGGATTGATCTGAACATGTTACAAAAAATACTAAATAATATACCCTAATCAACACATTTGTTCTCACTGAATTTGGATCTGGTATTAAGAAGTTATGATGTTTTTACCCGAAACACCTATTTTTGACTAGTTTCAGGACTAGACACAAACCCTATTTTCCACGGAGTGTAACTCCCAATATACAACGACCCACAAGATGAATATTTTACCACAGATACTTGGATATGTTTTCTCAATGGAATATAAATTTCATGGTCTGAATCATTATAGAAAAAAATTTATAGCGAAAATGGTGAGATGATCTGTAAATAACATACCTTAGAAAGCACCATGAAAAGAATTTATCCTTCCTTGCATTTCGACATTCTTTTCTTCACCTTCCCTCATAAATTCAGCTTATATATCCTTCATTACCTCAAACGCCTATAGATATTCAATATTCTCAAGTGTATCTAAAATGATAGAGCCTCGCCTCTTATTTATTCTCTCCAAGTAGCTTCCTTAAAAACATCTTCTAGGTCACTTGGCCCCACTTTCCTTAATTTAGGGTTAACCCACTTCTAATTTCTCCATTAAATTTATTATTGAAATAATTTATTTTGTATTCACTTTGAATTATAATACACTCATTACTTCACTTTATTATTTACCTTTTAAAATCTCTTAAACCACTTTCACTACTTTGATCTTTTGGGGCTTCTAGATGACATATGAGGGTCCTCCAACTTCATAAGGCCATAAATCTCAAATCGTGAGGAGTTATGTGATGTTAAACATACCACCATAAATGTCATGAAATGTACTATCCATATAGAATAGTATTATTTTAAAATATATCATAACTCATACCATTACCCATCAAACAAACTTGGGTCCATTACCCAAACCTGGGGTCTCCAACTTATCGTGGCCATAACTCTCTAACCGTGAGGAGTTATGTGACTTTCCACATACCATCGGAATTGACATGGAAAAAAATATCCATATACTATAGTTTCCCTAACAAATTCACTATACTTCATCTCATTATTCCACAATTAAGCATGGGTTCTCTTACTTTCCAAAGCGTCTTCCCGTGAGGGCTTTCACCATAAGGGGACCACTTTGGAGTTCATCCATATTTACTTCTTATCAAACATGAAAAAACAATAATGAGTCATATTTAAATCAAATAATCTTGGGTCCATTACCCAAACCTTTGTGCTACAGGGATTTCTTCAATGGTTGACATCAATGAAAACCAACCTTAATCAACAAACCTTCCATATGCTTCACCCAGGGATCCTTGAGAAAGAAATGAAATGTTTTTTCTGTAAGAAAAGTGGGGCCAACAAAAATAAATAATAGTGAATTCTTAAGGGGTTTGTTGGAGGATGGGAGGTCTCATTATGAGCCAACCTATCATGATCATGGGTATTTAGCAGTATGAAATTACCATAATTTGGTCACCAATCCAGGGTAGTGGCTCTTAGTTACACAAATGAGAGAAAGGGGGTCTCATCACGATCCAGTATTTTCATCTTCGTGAGGTACTTGTGAGTGACACTGTCATTATATGGACACCATGCCAGGAGAGTGGCCTTCAACTTGTTCCTTACATCATAAAATAAATAACTAATGTAAAAAAGATGGGCTTGGAAAAAGTACATTTCAAATGAAGGTGCCACACACCTTCTACAAAGACACCCATGAATGAGATAATATGAGCCCTTGTATGTCATGAAACTCAATGACCTATGAATCCTAAATCCATTCCACCTCATCACCCACTACATAACCTTGAGAGGCCATCCTTGGGAGCATCCCCTACTTGAGGGCTTTGGTTTGCCCAATAGGACTCCTATCACACCCCTCCCATACTTAAACTTAGTCAATTGTATAGGGTTTTGAGAATTTGATTAATTTGATGAGGTATTTTTGATGCACATGTTTAGGTGCCTTACATATTAGATGTGGTTTACACTTGTCATGATATCTTTGACTTGATATATTTGGAGGGAGTACCCTTTTTTTTTGTAGGACCTTGCTTGGTGGCCAATTTTGGGAGAACAAACCTAGCTTGGGATTCCATGGGGAAAGAATCCCACTGGATGGATGCCTAGGGCCTGCATGTTGGATGATAGAGATGTTCGTTTGGAGGCCTAGAAGACATCATGATGCACATGTTTAGGTGCCTTACATATTAGATGTGGTTTACACTTGTCATGATATCTTTGGCTTGATATCTTTGGAGGGCGTACCCTTTTGTTTTGTAGGACCTTGCTTGGTGGCCAATTTTGGGAGAACAAGCCTAGCTTGGTATTCCATGGGGAAAGAAGCCCACTTGATGGATGCCTAGGGCCTGCATGTTGTATGATAGAGATGTTCTTTTGGAGGGCTAGAAGACATCATGACAGACCTAACCTAGCCCCTACCACCCAAACTAATTTCCTAGGAGAGGCAAAACATCACCTCCTTGAGGGTTGACGTCATGTGGGGGATAGGGTTTGGTGGTGATGGAGGTACGCATTGACACTTGGCATATTTTCATTGGATGAGGAATGGAGAAGGATTATCACATGATGAGGAGGCTCAAAGATCCCCAACGACTTCCATATTTTTTACAACAATTTTCTCAAGTGCCAAAACATCCCCTAAATGGGCGACGCCATCTTACTTTAGGGTTTCTTTTGTGCAAAAGTGAATTTTAAGATGAATTGTTTAATATTGTTTTCATGCAAGGGGTAAGATAAGGTTTGTTTATCACTTATCTTATGTTTTACCCTTGCTAAGTGGACAAACTATGTGTTAGACATCTTGTATAAATAGAGATCATGTGAATCTAATTTTTAACATAGCTCTCCCATTGTGAGAAGACTACTTGGCTGAAATTTGCACCCTATTTGGGAAATTTGATCTCTCTCTCTCTCTCTCTCTCTCTCTCTCTCTCTCTCTCTCTCTCTCGTGAAAAATTCTTATGTTGAATTATCTTGGTGATTTGTGGAGCTAAGGTGATGCACACCTCTTGGAAGTCTTTTCTCTTGCTTCTGAATGGTTTTTGCTTGGTGAATTAGGGTTACATCTTGCATCTCTTTGAAATTGGTAAGGAAAATATGAAATTGTTAGTTCTTCTTGCTTGTTTCATGAATTCTATTGGTTGGAACCATAGGAGGAGTATAAGTGCATACACCATCCATTAATATTCATCTCATTTTCTATTTGACAAGTCATTTATTGCAAGGTTGCTAGGAGGAGTACAAGGGTGTACACCCTCCTCGATTTACCTAAGTTTGATTTGCATGCCCTAGGAAATAAAAGTGTTTACAAACCTAGGGATATTTTGGATCTAACTCTTATAATCCAAGACTCCATTTACCCAATATCTTGAAGGCACTAATCTAGAGTTTGCATTGGATAGATAAATTACTTGCATTGGATAATGTGATTTTACAAGATTTTCAAGTTGCTCAAAGTGCAATCAATTATATATGTTATCGGCTTTCTTGTGCCCCTAGGGTGTCATATTTTTCCAAGTAATTTGTATTTCTGTTAAAAATTTCATCTTCGTCCATTAGGGATACATAAACCCTAATCTAACTTCTTCAATAAATCTCTAATCAACCACTGAAAATTTCTCAAAGTTTGTACACTTAAACTACTAGGCCTAGCACACTTTTTGGAAACATTTTGATCCAGATTTTATGAGCAGAATGAAATGAATATAGATTATTAACAGGTGCTTAACACAAATTAACAGAGATACAGTAAAACTAGTTTTCTATTCAATAACGAAATAAGATGAAACTGTAAAATGCAGCGGAAACAAGCTTGCTGGAATGGTGGCATCTTATCTCTGAGAAGAGATGTGACGTCTACTCGCATTCGCAAGAAGATCATTACAATGAGGCTCTGAAGGCCTTTTTCTCAATAAGAAGGAATGCCAAAAAAACCCTAGATATCAAAAAACCTAACCCTAGGAGATGAAGCGCCAAAAGTCATGTGGGCCCCTTTTGGGTAAGTGAGTACATCAACTTCCCGGGGTCATAACTTTTGCATACTATCTTTGTTTTAGGCGTGTGATAGCTCGTTGTAAAGGTATCAATGAGGAGATTAATTTTGGGGGATAAATTATGCCCTAGGATATCATTGAGAACCTCGATCATGAAAATCCTTCATTTGGACCCTTAAAATGGCCCTGGAAGTTAAAACCTGCTAAAAATAGTAAATTGCCAAAATTGCCAGAAAACTGTTTTGAGCCATTTGGAAAAGGTGGGTGGCCACCGATATCCACCTAGATCACATTTGAGGAGGTTTTGGTGGATGATATTCTTGTTGTAATATTTTTTTTGTTACAGCCATAAGGATGATAATTATCACTACATTAACTTGTTTATGAAATCCTTTCTTTTATGCTAAAGTATTGCTCCTTCATTCTTGAGTTAAACTAGTCTTTACTAACTTGTCTCTTGCTTATTCAACTAGAATTTTAGCACTTATTTTGAAGCTCTTATTATGGTGTAAGTTCTGATATATATCACTTATTGTTCCTTCATTTAGGGACAACAATCTTACCTTGATTTTCCACCTAACATATTTCAAGCATACTTGACTTTTCTTGTGTCTCGAGTAAGTACAAGCATTCTCAGCAGGTACCCAAGGACTTGAAAACTTTAAACCTTACCCAAGACTCATTTCCAAACTCCCTTTTCAATATAGAAAATTGACCTTTAGGGGGATCCATTTATACATCACACTTTCCATCTCAATCCCCCCTAGGGTCACCGTGATTCCCCCCTTGAGGTGACTACCTCACCTCTAAAGTGATCAAAACACCTGCCTAAGGTGACATTGGGTAGGTTCTCTCTAAGTTGTCGCCATTTTAGTGTTTGTTTAGGGCTTTCCCAACCTACAACTTGCATGATAACACAAACTTATCCTTTCTCAGACCTTAATTTCTTTGTGAATGTCTATTTAACAAACCAACTCCATTGTCAGGTTTTGTTTCAATTGTCTATCGTGAAAATTTATGTTGTTTCATTTAAATAACATAAAAATTGAAAAGGTGTTTTCCCTGCTCAGGTTCTTTTCAAGACTTAAACATCCTTAGAAAAAAATGGTCATTGAACATTTTCCAGTAGACACATACTTGCTTGCACAATGTTGTTTTCCACTCGTGTTATTTACAAGAACAATTTTCCTATTAAGTTGGAACATCGACAATTCATCTTCTTTTTCATTTTGTTTGATCTCTTCAGTTCTTTGTACATTGTCTTTTCTGACCTTTGGTTGAAAAAACGCTTTTCCTATTAAGTTGGAAGGTTGAAAATATTGTTTCTCTTGCACCCTATTCCATGTCTTCAGTCATCTCCACATTGTCTTTTCTGAACTTTGCAACAAAAGAAATAGTGATACTAGTAACAACTTATTGATGTGCAACTAACAATTTTAAGACTCTGCACAAGGAATATATGTTGTATATGGAACTCGATTACATATTCTTTCGACATATCCTAAGTTTTTCACACTTTACATTTATTTGTTTAAATCCTATACTTTGTGCACTTTACATTGCTTGTGGTGTTAGAAAAACAGGACCGTGGACCAATAAAATAAACAAATGTGGAAACAAAAAAAAGAAGATACACAATACAATAGAGACACAGATTTACGTGGTTCATCCAGTGTGGGCTACATCCACCAAGAGAAATTGCCAGGTCCTTCCTTTATTATTATCCAGCATATGAAGGGATACAACCTACAACAAACCCGTTGTAACTTCCTCTTCTTTTTCTCACAGTATCCTATCTCAGAATACAATATTCGCCATCCACCATAGCCACAATACATTTTTCTCATAAAAGAGAGTTGCCTTCTAGGGAAAAAAAACCCTAACATAATCTCTATCGTTATATCTGCAACCTTATAATGAACAGTCCAGATTATGAAATTACAATATACATTTACAAGGCAATTTTTCCTTCGGGGGATTCACCCCCGAACCCCCGCTGGGGGCCCACTTGCCCACAGACCCCACAGAGGGGGTACCCCCCCTCTGCACTCCCCTGCATGGAAGAGTGTACATACTTCTGGGGTGTAAATACTTCATGGGGTATAAACACAGTTGAAAGTAAAAGACCTCTAAATCAGAAAGATAATCAGGCTCCACAACCAATAATCTCCCACTTGGAGACTGATCTCAACAACGCCACCGCTATTGTATATGCTGGACTCTGAACCTTCTTGGACCTAACAAATTTCTCATCTTAATATTCATTCTTGAAGACCAACTGAAACTAAGCAAGAACTCAGTTTCTCCCTGGTTACTCCCTTTGTTAACATGTTTGCAGGATTCTGGCTAGTGTGTATCTTCTCCAACTTCAAATGTCCATCTTCCAAAGAAGATCGTATGAAGTGGTACCTCAAATATATATGCTTAGTCTTTGAATGGAAGGCTGAGTTCTTTGCAGGATGAATGGCACTCTCACTGTCACAGTACAACCTGCTATTATCTTGCTTCTTTCCCAACTCTTCCATAAACCTCTATAACCAAATCATCTCTTTACTAGCATCTGTAGCAGCAACATACTCTGCCTTTGTTGTTGAAAGTGAAACAACCTTTTGCAGTTTTGAAATCCAACTTACTATTGTTCCACCTATAGTAAAAACATACCGTGTGGTGCTCTTCTTGTTGTCTTTATCACCTGCCATATCTGAATCAACATAGCCCTGTAGAAAAGTGTCTGAACCTCCAAAACATAATGCATGAGTAGTAGTACCTCTCAAATACCTGAGAATCCACTTTACTACCTCCCAATGTTCTTTACCTGGATTGTTCATATATCTGCTCACAACTCCCACCACATGTGCAATATTTGGTTTTGTGCAAACCATTGCATACATCAAGCTGCCAATTGTTGATGAATATGGGACCCTGGACATGTATTCTATCTCCTCCTGTGTCTTGGGACACATTTCCTTAGTTAATTTGAAATGGATGGCCAAAGGTGTACTAACTGGTTTTGCATTCTGTATTCTAAACCTCTCCAACACCTTCTCTGTGTACTCACCCTGAGACAATGTCAGTTTGCGATTTTTCCTGTCTCTTGTTATTCTCCTACCAAGGATTTTCTTTGCAGCACCTAAATCCTTCATCGCAAATGAATTGGATAATTTCTTCTTGAGAACATTTATATCCTACATATTAGACCCTGCAACAAGCATGTCATCTACATACAATAGCAAGATAATAAAGCTTCCATTTTCTAACCTTTTAAAATAAACACAGTGATCAGAATGACATCTACTATAACCCTCTTCTGTCATAAACCTGTTGAAATTCAGATACCACTGCCTTGGAGATTTCTTTAGGCCATTAATCTCTTCTTCAACCTGCATACCAAATTATCCTTCCCTTTGACCTCATACCCCTGTGGTTGCTGCATATAAATCTCTTCCTCCAAATCCCCATGGAGAAAGTTGTTTTTACATCTAACTATTCAAGATGCAAATATTCTATTGCCATAAGATTTAAAATAGTTCTAATTGAAGTCATTTTAACAACAGGAGAAAATATTTCATCAAAATCTATACCTTTCTTTTGTGCAAACCCCTTTACAACAATTCTAGCCTTGTACCGCTTTTCTCCTCCATCTTCTTCCTTCAACCTATAAACCCATTTATTCTACAAATCTCTTTTTCCTGTAGGCAACTGAACCAAGTCCCAAGTATGATTATTTACCAAGGAATCCATTTCCTCTTTCATGCCTTGCTCCCACTTCTTTTTGGTGTTTACCTGCATTGCCTCTTCATAACAGTCTGGTTCACCAGAATCAATCAACAATAAATAATACAATGAAGGAGAGTATTGTTCAGGGGGTATACTTAACCTGGTATATTCTCTAACAACACTTGTAGGTGTTTGAGGTACCTGCTGCTCATGTTGTTGTACATTTTGATTTTCTGGTTCCTTTGGAATTTCCTTTTGATTGATCTCATCAAGAACTGTGTATTCTTGTTTTTCTTTTTCCTGTTTCTTTCCCTGCAATTGATCTTTGTACATGACCTTCTCATTGAATATGACATCTATACTCCTAATAATTTTGTTATTTTCATAATCCCATAAGAGATAACCAAAATCATTAACACCATATCCAATAAAGCTACACTTATTGGATTTTGCCTCAAGCTTTGTTCTATTTTCTTTATCAATATGGACAAATGCTTCACAACCGAAAGTTTTCAAAAAATAATAGTTTAGCTTTTTTCCTGTCCATTCCTCCTCCAGAATTATACCATCCAAAGAGCTTGAAGGTCCTCTGTTTATTAAGTAAACAACAATATCTTCAACATCTACCCAAAACTATAAGGGAAAACTAGCATGCAATCTCATACTCCTTGCATGCTCCATGATTGTCATGTTCATCCTTTTTGACGCACCATTTTCTTGTGGTGTTCTTGGAATTGTCTTCTCTCTACGAATCCCATCGTATGAACAGTAATCATCAAAATCCTTGCTACAATATTCACCTCCATTATCTGATCTGAGACACTTCAACTTTTTTCCTGTCTCATTCTCAACCAAATCTTTCCATTTCTTAAAAGTATCAAAAACATCAGATTTTTGTCGAATGCAATAAACCCAAGTTTTTCTAGTTGCATCATCAATAAAAGTAACATAATAATGAGATCCACCAAGAGATGATACCTGAGCTAGTCCCCATACATTTGTATGCACAATCTCTAACCTTTCACTCTTCTTTTCTTTTCCAACTCTGAGAAATCTGACTCTCTTTTGTTTTCCATAAACACAATGCTCACAGAAGTCCAAATCAATTTGTTTAAGATCTGGCAACAAATTTCTTTTGTGAAGTATCTACATCCCCTTCTCACTCATGTGTCCAAGCCTATGATGCCACAGTGTTGTCTCCACTCATGTAGAAGCTAAATAGATAGAAGAGTTAGTATTACTAGTACATAAATACAATGTACCTACCTTCTCTCCTTTCGCTATCACCAATGATCCTTTGATGACCTTCCATGTCTTATCTGTAAATATGGATATACAACCTTCACTTGCCAACTGCCCTGTTGAAATTAGATTTTTCCTTAAATATGGAACATGTCTTACCTCTTTCAACAACCATTGGTTTCTATTACGTTGCTTTATTTTTACCTTTCCCATTCCAACAATTTTGCATGGTGCATCATCACCCAAATGAACCTGTCCAAAATCACCTTGAACATAATATAGAAAATGTTTCTTATGGGTTGTGGCATGAAATGAAGCCCTTGAATATACTACCCAAGACTCAAAAATATTATCTATAGAAAGAATCAAAGCATCTTATAACACATCACCTGTTACATTTGCTTCCTGATTTCTCTCCTGTTGTCCATATCTTCGTTTCTTTGGAGCTCTGTAGTCTTTCTTTAGATGTCCTTTCTTCCCACAATTCCAGCACTCTATCTTTCCAAGTCTAGATTTGGATCTGCCCTTCCTATAATTCCCACTGTTCCCAAAACTTTTTCCTCTATCCTTTTGTCTTCCCCTGTTCTCCATGTTCAATGCATTTCCTGATGTCTCACCTGTGATTTTCCATCACATTTACTCACTAAGTATAACACCAACAACATCATCAAATTTTAAAGTATTTGAACCAGAGACAGAGTTACTTACAGCCATGACCAAGCCATTCCAACTTTCTCGCAATGAGCACAATATTAGAAGAGCCCTGACCTCATCATCAAAGTCCACTTTTATAGAACTTAGTTGATTAGTAATCATATTAAAATCATTTAAATGATCTGCAGTAGACCCACCTTCTGACATCTTCATATTAAATAATATCTTCATTAGAAATACCTTATTGGATGTTGAGGGTTTTTCATACAATTTGACCAATGCATCCATCAAACCCTTCGTTGTCTTTTCTTTTGAAATATTGAAAGCCACCGATGCTGCCAGGCTCAGTCGTATTTTTCCTAGAGCCTTTCTATCAAGAATCTCCCATTCTTCATCCTTTGTAACCGTCGACTTCTTTTTTATTCCGCCCAATGGTGGGAATAGATCCTTATGATATAAATAGTCTTCCATCTGCATCTTCCATAACTGGTAGTTTTGGCCATTAAATTTCTCGACCCTAAACTTTCCATCTTCCGACATTGCTCCCACTCGAACTGGGAACCCTCTTTTCCTGCAGGTTACCTTTCACTCTGATACCAGTTGTTAGAAAAACAGGACCATGGAGCAATAAAATAAACAAGTGCAGAAACAAAACAAAGAATATACACAATACAATAGAGACACAGATTTACGTGGTTCACCCAGTGTGGGCTATGTCCACCAAGAGAAATTGACAGGTCCTTCCTTTATTATTATCCAGCATATGAAGGGATACAACCTACAACAAACCTGCTGTAACTTCCTCTTCTTTCTCTCATAGTATCCTATCTCACAATACAATATTCGCCATCCACCATAGCCGCAATACATTTCCCTCATAAAATAGACTTTCCTTCTAGGGAAAAAAACCCTAACATAATCTCTATCATTAGATCTACGACCTTATAATGAACGGTCCATATTTACAATGAAATTACAATATATATTTACAAGGCAATTTTTCCTTCAGGGGATTTGCCCCCGAACCCCTGCTTGTCCACAAACCCCCCAGTCGAGGGGATAGCCCCCCTGGACTCCACAGAGGGGGTACCCCCCCTCCGCACTCCCCCGCGTGGAAGATTATACATACTTCTGGGGTGTAAATACTTCATGGGGTATAAACATGGATGAAATTAAAAGACCTCTAAATTAGGAAGATAATCAGGCTCCACAACCAACATGTGTTAGATCTTGGGCTTGCTGCACTGTGCATTTCCTCTCTGCATATTCATCTCCATGATCTTTTCATAAAGTTTTATGGTAGATGTTTTTAATTGTTTTTACATAGTTATATGCTAACTTCCATGTTTTGTGTGAACAACTATAGGCCCTTTTCTTCTCACACATTTGTTCACTTCGTAATTCCTCCATCTTATTTTTTTCTGATCTATGAAAAGCTAATACTCATTTCTAGATATCTTCATTATTTTCTTACAGGTATTCTATTTAATTAGCCATTCTTCCCATTTAAAAAAACATGTTTCCTATGTAATAAGGCACACTTTAGATTGTTTCTCGCACATCCTATCCTCTACACACCTTACATTGCTTCCCATGAATCCTGGTATCGACACACTTTTCATTGCTTCTGGTGCATCCTCGCCTCTGCATACTACTTTTTACTAATTTTTATGCTACATGTTTCTATTTTTTTTTTACATAGTCCAATGATAAATATGATATTTTGTGCGAAGAACTTTGCATCCTTTGTTTCTCGCACATGATAGCCTCTACAGAATTTCACCGCTCTCCTTTATGTATGCACACATTTACTTATGCACGATAGAAAGAGTCAAACCCAACATTTAGTTGTTCTATGATTTCTTTCTGAAGCTCTTGTTCCTCGAGTACTACTATGGCATCTTGAAATAAATTTGTCATAATATTAATATTATTCTTCAAATCCTTACTCAACAACTAAAGCATAAATCAATTTCAAATACCAAGGATCAAGTCATTTAACTATTTTCCAAATTAAATTCGACTTGTTTCAACTTTTGTAATTGTCATTCCCTATCCTAACTTCCAAATAATTTACATTGCTTCTCATCTATGATAATTTTTTATCCACATTGAACATTTACTATTTAATTACTAAGTTTTACTCGACATTAAATATTTAGTAAGCTTTACTTTACATTGAACAATTTACCATCTTGCATCTTTACAAACTTTTATCCCAAATTTTTTAAGTCCAAACACTCTACATTGCTTCCTGCATATTGATCCGGATTTATGAGCAGAATGAAAGGAATAACAGACTGAATACAATTACATAGAGATATGGAGAACAACAACATATATTTAGTGAACAATAATGATTGGATTATTTTCGGCACGAAATGAGAGCAGAGATACAATAAAGAAATGCACAGAGATATCACATATATCCAATAATAGAACATAAATGTATCAGAGATGCAACCATAAACACAAACATACAGTAATACATGATTTCTATTAATGAAAGAAATGTACAGAGACTCTAAAAATACAGAGTGAAAGACTCGCTAGAATGGTGGCATCTTATCTCTGAGAAGAGATGTGACGGCTACTCGCATTCACAAGAAGATGATTACATTGAGGCTCTGAAGGCATTTTTACAATAAACAAGAATGCCAAAAACCATATACATCCAAAAACCTAACCCTAGGAGATGAAGCACCAAAATTCATGTGGGCCCCATTTGGGTAAGTTAGTACAACAACTTCTCAGGGTCGTAACTTTTGCATACGATCTCTGTTTTAGGCATATGATAGCCCGTTGGAAAGGTAGAATTGAGGAGATTAATTTTGGGGGATCAATTATGCCTTAATATATCATTGAGAATCTGTATATTGAAAAACCTTCATTAGGCCCTCAAAATAGCCCTGGAAGTTAAAACTGCTAAAAATAGTAAATTGCCAAAATTGCCAGAAAACTGTTTTGAGCCAGTTGGAAAAGGTGGGTGGCCACCGATATCCACCTAGATAAATCCTCCCTCCTTAGGAAGAAATGGTCTCCATTTCTTTGAGTTCCCGGGGGAGAGGGAAAATCATTTGTTGAATCTGCATCTTGGTGAGCTTCTTGCCTTGCTAGAGACGTCGCACTGCTCAGTTTGTGGAAGTATGTCATGAACCTGTTGAGGCTGAGGTTGTTCAACAAGTTGAGCTACATGAGAGGAAGGTGTGCAAAAGGAATATTTACGCTTTTCTACAACCTTGTTGACCTGCTTCTATTGGATATAAGGTGCTTGGGGCGAGGTTGTAGTGGTTGTAGTGTCCTTTTGTTCCCCTTTTGAACAACGTGTGAAGATAATTTTTTCAGTATGAGATACTACCTTGTGGAACTGTTTAGGTGGAACAATAGCTAGAACTACTTCTAGTATTCTATAGAGATGACCCCCCAAAGTAACAATGACACTACGGGGTCAAGACTCATAAATAACATGGCGCTTCCACATATATGGCTGGCCCAAGAGAACATCACAAACATCCAGTGGGGAAACATCGCATAATAATTCATCCTTGAAGGGTTGGATGTCATATGACAATCGACATTGTTGGCTGACACGAAGATCTCATCCTTGGCGAAGCCACCTGATGTTGTATGGTTGAGGGTGTGGTGTTGTCAACAATCCCAACTGTTTGATGACCTCTGATGAGATGAGTTTCTTCTGGCTTCTGCTATCAACAATAAAATGCAATGGGTTCCCCTTCACCCACATCTGTGAATAAAAAGGCACTCCCCCTCTTCAGGATCTATTGGTTCTTATGGTTGAATTTTTGTTGTCGCAACAATAGCAGTGGGGTCTGTGTCGATGATCTTTCTTTTACTAATATTTCAGAATTAGATTCTGAATCAGGGTTTGGCTTCTTGTCTTTGATATTGGCCACCAATGACTGTTTTGAGCGACATTCATCGGTGTTGTGCTAGGGGATTTTTTGGAAATCACACCATTTTCCGGTGTCCTTCTTTGTCTTCCCGTGACCCTTCTTTTCCTGTGGCTTGGACTAGTTTTCAGGAGACTGTTTGTTAGGGCCATCTTTTCCATACTTTGGTTGTTGTGGATTTGCAGACCCAAACTCCTGTTTGTTCTAGTGCTTAAATTTCTGCTCGATTTTAACAGCATATCAATAAGAAGCACCGAGTGATGAGATTTCCAGAAAATCCATTTCAGTTTGGATGTATCTGTGTAGAGCCCCATGGTATTTCAGAACCAAATGTCATTCAGAGTCTTTGATACCCAGCTTGGTGCACAAGGTATGGAAGGTATTGGTGAACTATGGAACTGCTCGGCCCCGCTCTTACTGTAGTGTGGTCCATTCATGTACTGGTCCTCATAGTTGCCAACGGGGCAATACTGTTCCTTTACCACATCCACAAAAAAATCCCAAGTGGGCTCTATTACACATGAAATTTGCACACCTAGGTACCTCACCCTAAGTGTCGTAAAGTGTCGTATAAGTGTTGCATACACCTTGACACCATGGAATAACCTATGTCACAATCCATAGTCAATGTGGAGGAGGGATATATATTACATGAAGGCATAAATACCAAGTACACATGAATTATTATTAATATCCATGGAAAAGAAATGGATTAAGTGTGAGAATCAAGTGCACATGAATTATTATTAATATTCATGAAAAATAAAATATTAAGTGTGAGAATCTACCTCACATTTGGTTTCCTATTTTTTAGGGAAGGTGGAGGATCTCATGCATGGTTGAAATATTTCCTTCTTAAAATCCTTGAGAGATATTTCCTCCCCAAAATCCTTAAGAGATATTTTCTCCATAAATATCTTAGAGATCCCTTTCTTAGTGGATCCGATGAGTGATCCTCTCCATGGTGGTTAAGTCTCCAAATATTATATAATGAGGGATTTCCATGGAGGGAAAGGGAATGGAGATTGAGAATTATACCAAACTTATGATCTCATGAGTGGTATGTCATTTGGAGCATCGACATTCTGTGTGTGGACTGTTTAAACAAGGGTTTGGACAAGGGGAACTTGATGAAGCTACTACACTCACATCTATGGTTGTAAGTTTTCTTCATTGTTGTTCTCATTAATATAATATGCTTGGCCTGTTTCTTTCAAATCTGTGTTTGATCTCACATGAATTTGTCTCTAATAGATAGATCTATTTCGAGCTAATCTCAGTGTTATAACCCTAAATTGCACCACACATGCTTACTTGGCATCAGGCCAACTCATATCCCTTCATTGCCAAAACATCTACTGAAGAACCTCTTTAAAAATCCTCTTGGGTCAAGGCACACGTTCCCTAACCCACTATTGCACGCGTGTGAATGCTGGCAGGCCTACTATAGCCCGCGTTTACCTAACAAAACACAAAAATAGGAAAGTTGTCGATGGGACAAAAAGCTATGGGTCAGTTAACTGAAACTCCCAGCCATGCATGGACGAGAGATCATCCAAAACCCTAGCTCCTTCTATCCTATAAAAGAAGGGGTAGGGGTACCATTTGGAGGAGGAAAAATTATAAGCGAGGAAACTCTGGCCATTTGCTGAATCCATTGTCCCAAACCTTTAGCCTTTCCTCAAGCCTAAGGACAATTAACGCAAAGCAATTGGAGGACAAAAGAAGAGGAGGAGCCCAGGATTAGGATCAAGGAGCGGTGGTCGGTCTCGACTTTGATTGTAAGTTGATTCATTTTGAAAATAATAAAAGAATACTTTTCCCATCCCAATGCATGAGTTATCTATGATTTGTTTAATTTATGCTTAATTTCTAACCCTCAAGTAGAAAGGTAGCATGCATGTGTAGTGGTTTGTCTTGAATGCAGGATTATCTTTGGAAGGAGAAGAGTAAGCAAGCGGGCAAAGCGTAATGGAGGATCTACACCAAACATCAGTAAAAGGGTTAGTAGTTCCTTTCCATGCATGTATTGTGAAAGAGGGGTTTAAGTTTTGGGTGGTAGGTTAAAAAGTAATTTCTTTACAGTTAAAATTTGCATGCAAGTCTGACCCTAGTTTGCTAGTCCGTAGGGTATTTTTCCCAACAATAGAATTGGCGACCGTACTGGGGAAGATACTCTTTAGGGTTTCCGGATTTAGTTGAGTTTTTGGGTAGTTTAAGAGATTAGATTTTCTGTTTCTTTGCCTATATTTTTCAGTAAGGCTTGAACTAGCAGGGAGCCTGGTTCTTTATACCAGTTTTCCCTGATTGTTGCTTGACGAAAATTTTTGGGACACACAAAGGTACACGCGGCCTGCAGAAGGCCTACACGTGTGTACCCGTGCCCTAATCTCTTACAGCCCGTGTGTAAACGCTAGCTGTAGAGGTTTCAGTAGCGTGTAGGATTTCAGAAAGCTTGAGAGGCAGTCCTCCTCTTCCCTATCAGAATTATACATTCTCAGGGGGTTTTTTGGATCCTTTCTGATTCTTGCTGGTTCACAGTCTTGTCTCAGTTTGTCTTGTTGAGTTTTGTTATTCTTTGCAAATATTTTTTCTTTTCTGTTAGAAGAAGCATCCAAGCCTTCAAGGGACCCTTGTTGTCAATACCAGAGGCCTCTTCTGGGTCTGGGCTGCCTTTTTTTTATTTTTTTTTATCTTAGAAATTATACATACACGTGGTCTGTACAAGGTCAGACTGCGGGTACAGGCATCCTGTTTCTTCTCAGCACGCGTTCGCTCGCATTCTGTTTCAGTGATAGTAGCGTGCTTGACAGGCTGTTTTTTTATCAAGGTGGGGCAGTCATCCCCTCTTTTGGTGAGAAGTATTTCTCTCAGGTGTTTAAGTATAGGGTTGAACAGTCAGTAGGTTAGGTCAGCTTACCCTTAGCCTGCTTTTTCTTAGTTGATAGTTGGTAGAAAATATAAAAAGAAAAATTGTGTTTTATGGTTTTTAGACAAGCATAAGAGTCTTTGCTTTCTTGATTGTCATTGAGTGTCTTTGCTTTGATTCTTTGCGATCTGTGATTTAAGCCAAAAAAAAATTTTTCTTGGTTTTAGGCTTGTCGATATTTTCCCTTTGTTGCTTGATTAGCACGTAAATAAATAAAAAAAGAGAAAAAAAAAATCTTTTCATTTTCTTCTTTATTTGAAGATTGTGTTTCTGCATCAATAGCTAGGAAGAATTCTTTTGTTCATAATTTTTTGTAGTGAATTTAGAGAATAAGTAGCTCGTAGTCGAGTGAAACTCCTTTATGGTTGCTGCATGAAATCGTAGAAAAATTGAAAAGAAAAAGAAGTCTTTCTTGGTGAAAAGTTGTTGATTTTTGCATTTAGTAAAAGTCTTTTGTTTCCATCTTTTTTCATTCATTTTTGCTTTGAGTCTTTACACATCATCAGTTTCACCTTCATACCCCATGATGTAAAAAATCCCATAAAAGCAACGCTAATTTAAAATCTATTAGACCTTTTGTTTGTAGGGTTCATACACTAGTTCAGGACTAGGGCCTTGGATTAGGTTGGAGAGGAAACTCTCCAAGGCCACTCAAAACGAAACATTGGAGTCTGTGATAGGGAGTGTAGAAGTCCAGTTTCGTGGAAGTTATCCGGGACCCCCCTCTAACACAGGGGCTAAACACAAGGTCATGTGAGGAAAGGTAGCAGAGATAACCCCTCCAAAGCCAGACCAAGCGTAGTGGAGAACACATATAGAGGATTTGTTTTGGGATTTCGTCGTTTGCATTTGCCACGGGGATTCATGGGTCTAAAATCCATTTGAGGTCCTCAGTTGTCTTCTGGACCATTTTCTCTTGATACCCTTGACAGGTTTCAGGATTGATACCCTGCTCATTGTGGTCTACCCGACTATCAACTGTACCCGCCTGGTGACTGTTCGCGTGCTGGCAAACTAGTTGTCAATCTTTTTAGGGACATACACAGGTGACTGTGGGGGTATACCGCGATACCTAGGATAGACATCGGGCCACACTTTGCAGAGTATACCCGGACGGTGCTTCCGTATTCGAGTTTCACTTGCACCGATAAGTTGCTCTAGTGTTGTTTGTTGTAACTGTTCTTCAAAATAGTTAGTGATTGCTTGTCTTATATCTTAGGGTATTCTTTTTAGTGTGTGTTACTATTTGAACATGTAGAATACCTTAGCGTGTCTTGGATCTTCTCACACAGTGGAGAATCCCGAGCTCCTCCAGTCACAAAGGCTTCTGGGCCTACCGCCGATTATACTAGAGCCACCCCCACCACCATTGAGGCGGAAGCTAGACCAACAAGGGTCTTTCGAAGCAACCGGGTTACAAACCATTGTGCCCGAACAACTCCCGGAGGAATCAACTGCCAATCTTGGTTCGGTTGAAACCCCAACCACTAATACTTGGCCACAATTTATTGTACCAATTCAATTTTACGAACGCCTGTCAGTGCCTCACACAGCTATGGAAACAAACGATGTTACTTCCTCTTTGAATTCTTCCATTCCCACCACCGTTGCTACCACAGGAGAAGCATATCCTAACTTGCCATTGTCGGTCCGGGCCACCATGGTCTCGGCCGCAACTACGTCACACAGTGGATCGATCCCATCTATCATGGCAGCCACAAATCCCTTCACACCTAGTGCGACAGGCCCTCCGTTCTCATACGGTATGCCTAGTTCGGGTACAAGTCCTACACTCACTCACTCCACTTTATAGACTTTGGGTCTGGGGGCAGGGAGCTCTAACGCTCCTCTGCAAGGTCAACTTGGGGGCATTCTTGTCCCTTTTAACACTTTTCCTTACGTTAGAGGTCATATCTTTCCTTCGTCCCCTTCACTTGCGGGTCTGCATCAGCAGTCCGCCGGGCAGCCTGCACACACTAGTTCATTTGGAGCCGGGAGTCAAGGAACACCTACGCAAACTATGTCAGTCAGTTTGTCACCGTTTGTTTGGAATGGGACATTTGGTAACAACACTTTCGCATCCATCGCTTTCCTGTCTGGGGGCACTCCCATTTTTGGACAGTCTACTTCGGCGCAGGGTACTATTCCTGTGTCGGGGGCACATATAGCAGGACCTTGGAACTCAGGACAAGGATCCATTCCCTCCTCTGGAATTTCGTTCTGGGGTAATTCTTTCCACAGTCAATGGAACCCTGGACAGACTTCTATGCCTCTCCCATCAGGACCGGCATGGGGTAGTCCTTCCCAAAGTCCTTCAAACACGATGCATTCCCAACATCCGATGTCCTTTATGGGGAATCAGCCAATGATGTCTCCACAGATGCAAAATCCTTACGCTGGCAAGGGCCATGGTTTCTACCAGAACCCGGTCCAGCAGCCAAACTTTTCCTGGCAACCTGGTGCCAGTCAAACTCCAGGACCCTTTTTCCTAGGCTATCAGCAGCAACCCAAACTACCATTCCTGGCGACGTTACACTTGCTAGATTTGACAAGGCTGTTAAATGATCCTATTTGTCACAATCCACGTTGGCCTCCTATGCCAACGAAGTTTCCTTCGGACATTCCAAAGTTCGAGGCCAAGCCTAACAAAGATCCAGGTGGACTACCTTCCATATTTTGTGTTCATCTAACTCGTTGAAAGATGACTCCGTTCAGTTGCGATTGTTTCAACACACTCTTATCGGGAGTGCCACGAAATGGTACATCGAGCTCGATCGCTCAAGATACTCTTCCTTTGGCGAACTGGCAATGGCTTGCCTCAACCATTTCTAGTTACCTGTGAGATACGATGTTGGCACAGAGCTGCTTGCCAATTTCGAACAAACAACAACAGACCATATCTCTGATCATATCCGAGAGTGGAGACGCTGGAAGAGTCTAATCAAAGTACCAGTCCCACCAACATTCCTGCTTGAGTGGTTCCTTAAGTCTTTAGTCCCACAATTATCCAAAGACGTAGCAACTTCTGGGGTTTTCTCTGAAGAAGATTCCATCATGAGGGCTCAACAGTTTGAGCTTATCTATTCTCAGTTTGGTTTATTATACAACATCCTTCTGGATGCACCACGATCGATACTGGATAAAACTAGACAGAGAGCTGGACCACATGCCGATGGTATAGTTGGTTCAGCCCAAACCAAGCCCACTGAGCAATTGACAAAACAATTGCAGCAGTTATCTATACAACACTCAGCGGCCAGCCAAACTACTACTTTGGCTACTCCTCCTACCCAAACGTCGGAAGTACACTCCATGCAGTTGACTAAACCAAAGGCCACCCAACAGCCTGAAGGGAAGAAAAAACAATGAAAGAAGGGTAAGGGGGAGAAAAAACCCACTGATAATGTTGGCGAGGGCACCACGGAAAAACGAAAGGTGGGGTATCCGTGCAACTTGTGTGCGGAAGACCACCCGACCCATCTTTGTCCTCGACTTGCAGAGGCCCAAAAGTTTGTCACACAACAACAACAAGCCGTGTTGACTAGCCCCTTTCAGCATGGGAAAAATTTAACTCAAGCCTCTACAAGTACCGAAGGGGGTAGCCAAGAAACCTGCCCTCCTCCAAACAATTCCTCATCCGCGAACGTATATATGGTTAGGGGTGATACTTTAATAACAACAAGAGCGCATGACTATAGTAAACCAAGCACTTTTGAGAAGGGCACAGAAGCCGAACTCCCATCTCTTCCTCTACAGATAGAGAAGACGTTGGGAGAAATGATGACACGCATTCCAAAGGGTGCATTTAAGAAATCTTCTCACAACCCAAACACACAGGCCACCCAGAATTACTCTATGGTTGAAGATTTATCACAAACCCCTTGTGCAATGTCCGCCTTGGAGATCCTCCAAAG
This sequence comes from Picea engelmannii, assembly GCA_009831015.1. Taxonomy (NCBI): domain Eukaryota; kingdom Viridiplantae; phylum Streptophyta; class Pinopsida; order Pinales; family Pinaceae; genus Picea; species Picea engelmannii. The sequence goes on from ML777498.1 coordinate 788,261, forward strand.
TTGCCCTGCTCAAAGGAAATCCTTGTTAACTACTTTAGGCTCCCCAGAGACTTGTAACCCGGGTACCATCATGTTAGATACCACTGATTTAAAACCTCGTCTGTCTTACCACGTAGCGTTTCAGATAGTAGTGGCTCATCCCACGAAAACGTTTACATGCAATATCTTTCGCACGGTGGTCGACGAGGGTGCCTAGACATGCGTTATGTCGTTAGCATGTTGGAAGGCCATTGGTCAGCCCGCTTTGTCTCCATCACCTACTCTCCTCACTGCGTTTGACGATCGTTCTTTCTGACCACATGGCATCGTTCCTTCTTTCCCTATACAGTTAGGAGGGAATATTGTGCGTGTCGAAGTAGAGGTAGTCGATGATCCCCTCGATTATAACCTATTGTTAGGTTGGAGTTGGACTTATTCTATGCAAGTTGTGGTTTCTATAGTTTTCCGAGTCTTGTTGTTTCCACATGAAGGTCGGATAGTGACCATCAATCAATTGTCCTTCTCCAGACCTGACCTAGCTTTGGGGGCATCCATGGTTCCCATGATTGATAATCCTCGGCCCAGGGTCGTTAACGTAGGAGTTGTTTTGTGCACATCTTTGATGGGTACCTTCGATTACCCACCTCCTCATGACGATGTTAGGTTTATATCGAATCACCACAAGGCTGATATTTTTCACGTTTCGTCGTTCCGCACGACTTACTTTTAGGATCCGTGGATTCTTCCTTCCCCATCAGCCACGATGGATGAGACAGGGCACTCCGGAATTCCCATGCCCTTGTCGGCCACTGAAATAGCGTACTCTTTAGTCCAACAAGCTTCAGCTAACCCTGATCTGATTCCCACACAAGAGTTGGATCCACTTCTAGAGCCTATCTGGGCTCAGGGTTCTCTCGCCAACACTGATTCATTAGACTTAGTCTTTCCTTCTGACGAAGTTGTAATCGAAGCAATGACTAGTCTGGATAGACCTTGGGAAGATCTTCATCACAAATCATATTTCCTCCCATAGTTAAGCCGAATCAAGGTAGGAGAATTCACTGTCACCATGACGAGAGATCATCCATGTCCTATTAATCTCTTAGCTACACAGGAAATTTATGTTGAGGGCAATATGGAGACTATCACTACAACTATACCTATCAACATCTCCCAAAACCCTGGCATCATGGATAATGTCTTCATCGGAGTGGAGTGCTCCCTCGAAGAGATTCAAATCTACACAGATATTTTCAAAGAATTCCGCGACGTTTTTGCCTGGTCTTATGAGGAAATGCCAGGTATCGATTCGAAAATAGTGGAACATGAATCACAATGTATCCTAATGCTAAGCCTGTTCAAAAAAAACTTCGTCCAGTCAATCCTAAGAAAGCAGCAACCATCAAGATTGAGGTCAAGAAATTGCTAAAGGGAGGGTTCATTTACCCTATCCATTTGACTCAATGGGTGTCAAACCCCGTGCTGGTCGATAAAAAACAAGGCACGATTCGTGTATGTACCGATTTCCATGATTTGAACAAGGCGTGTCCAAAAGATAATTTTCCAACACCATTCATCGACCAGATCATTGATGAATGTGCCGGTTGTGAAGACTTTTTGTTCATGGATGGTTTTTCGGGATATAATCAAATCCAAATCAAACCTGAAGACCAACATAAAACGACATTCATTTGTCCGTGGGGTACATTCGCCTATCATAAGATGCCTTTTGGCCTCAAGAATAATGGAGCCACTTTCCAGTGGGCCATGTATTTTGCATTTCATGACCTCAAACATATATTCGAGGCCTATCTAGATGATTTAGCATCACGCTCTCACAAGCGAAAGGATCATCCTATGCACCTCAGACTAATCTTCGAACGCTGTTGCTACTTCAGGATTCGCTTGAATCCCAACAAGTGTAGCTTTTGCGTCACATCAGGACGTTTTTTAGGTTTCATCGTCTCAACAACAGGGATCATGGTGGATCCTCTTAAGGTGGAGGCAATAATCCAGTTTGCCCCCCCCACGCACAATCTTACAACTTCAAAGTCTTCAAGGCAAGGCGGACTTCTTACGACGCTTCATCGCCAACTATCCCGAAATCACCAAGGGCTTTATGCGTTTACTGAAGAAAGATTTTCCTTTTTTCTGGGATGAAGCCACTCAATGCTCTTTCGACGCATTAAAACACGCCCTTACAACCACACCTCTGCTATGGCCACTTAATTATAGCAAAGATTTATTATTATATATGGCTGTCGCAGAGTCAACCATAGGCATGGTTTTAGTTCAGGAAGATGATTCGTTTTCAGAATACGTGATCTATTACCTGAGTCGAGGCCTCGTAGGACCAGAATTTAATTATTCCCATCTCGAAAAGCTTGCGTTGGCAACAGTTCATGTTGTTCAACGGTTCTGTCACTATGTTCTGTTTCGCAAGACCACCGTCGTTGCTGTCGTGAATCCATTCCAGTACATGTTGACACGACGAGTTATCGGCAGAAAAATCAGTAGATGGATGGTCATCCTCCAAGAATTTGACTTAGACTTCATTTCAGCCAAGTACAAGAAGTCATTGGTCTTCGCAGAACTTATTTCGGAACTTTCAGTTGAGTCAGGTGACGTTGTGCCTAAGGAATCGCCTATCCGGGGGGATATGTTTTTGATTGAATCTTCAAACCCCTGGTACGGAGATATACTAATCTATCTCTAGAATTTGAAGTGCCCCACCTCTGCTTCTCATGACGAGCATCGGTGGATACACCATCAGGATAAGAATTATCTCATACTCGATGATACGTTGTATCGGAGAGGTGTAGATTTCATTTTTCGTCGATGTCTCACTCATGAGGAGGCCGTCATAGTGCTCAACGATTGTCATACAGGAGCTTGTGGCGGTCACTTATCTGGGTTGGCAACAACCCAAAATATTTTACGAGCAGGTTACTTATGGCCCACACTTATGAAAGATTGTATCGAGGCAGTCAAGAAGTGTCATCCGTGCGAAATCTTCTCTCGGAAGATGAGGGCACATCCAGCTCCCATGTTTCCCATCATCACAGTTGGTCCCTTCACTAAGTGGGGGATTGATTACACTACATGCAACCCCCCGTCAGCAAGGGGGCACTGCTATATCATCGTAGCTGTCGACTACTTCACTAAGTGGGTCGAAGCTATGCCAATGTTTAAGGATGATGGAGAGACTGCAACTCTCTTCTTATTTAACTAGATTATAGCATGGTTCAGCATCCCGAGAGAGATTGTCACTGACCATGGCAGTCACTTTCAAAACCAAATGATGTTTGAATTAACATCAAAGCTTGGGTTACGGCAAGAACATTCCTCACCTTACTATCCCCAAGCCAATGGGCAGGTGGAAGCTGTAAACAAAACCCTTAAAACTATTCTACAGTGAACTATCAACTCAGCCAAGTCAAATTGGAATTTGATGTTATACTCGTCATTATGGGCTTACTGAACATCTGTTAAGACTGCAACCAGTTTCTCACCTTTCCAACTCGTTTACGGGCTAGAGGCAGTCTTGCCCATCAAATGTCAAATCCCATCTCTGAAATTGGCAGTACAGTTATTGCCAGACACTTCTCCACTTGAAGAACGGTTAGTACACCTTGAGCATCTTGATGAGCAGCGTCGTGATGCGGCCCTCACCAATGAGGCTCATAAACATAAGGTCAAGTGTCAATATGATAGGTCCGTTCGTCCTCGTATTTTTTCTGAGGGTGACCTTGTCCTGGTCTATGACCAAGATAAGGACCCCCTAGGGGCAGGAAAGTTTAAACCTATGTGGTTTAGACCCTTCATTATCAAAGAGGTATTAAAAAACGGTGCTTATCATTTGGTCGATTTTGAAGGGAATGCTTTGGCGGAGCCTAGAAATGGGCTCTACCTCAAGAAGTATTACTCATAGAAAGGTCACCGTGGGTAACTTTTTGTAACATATGTATAGTCTTTGTACTATTATTTTTTTTACATTTCTTTTAAAAAAGTGTTATGGATGTGTCATTGATGTTATCTTTCGTCAATATGGCAGATGTCAAGTGAGTCCGAGGTGTTCGTTGGGTATGTGAATGGTGCTAGTCGACACATGTGGAGGCTTGCCTCCGCATCTTGGGTAATGTTTACACCACAGGGTCAGTTGTTATCTTCCGGAGGTATATGCTTAGGTGACACCACAAATAATGTTGTTGAGTATAGTGCAGTTATTGAGTTGCTTCGTGATGCTTTGTCATTGGGTATCTCTCGTCTCAAGTTCTATCTAGACGCTCAACTGGTTGTGTCACAGCTAAACAGAATATACCGGGTTCATGACCCAACTTTACACCGATGATTCCTTAGGGTACGTCTCTTGGAACGCAACTTTGATTATATTACATATTTTCATGTTCCTAGGAGTTTAAATCAAATCACAGATACTCTAGCTAATCACATTTTATATTGGCATCTTGCCCACATATAAAAAGATCATGGACATAAACATGTAAATACATTTTTGCACACATAATCCATAATACACAAAAAAGAGATAAAAACCATATGTAAACATCATAAAATCCTCAGAGTACATATATGGGTGCAAGCGCCTCAAAAGTGGGAACAATAACGAGTCACCGGGCTTTTGCCCTCAAAAAATATATACAACAAGGTGCTCGTGGCACACAAAAATTCTAAAAGTCTGCTCAAGGCCTATGGGCCCTTTTATAATCATCTACAACATGGGCTAAATGCCTAAACAATTGGACCCATGTCCGAGGTGCCCCCACAACATGAGTCTGCATGGACGGCGGTAGGTCCTCTATGTCTGCCATCGGGACTGTGCGAGTGAGCACAGTAAAGTTCTGCTCAATTCGCCTCAAGACCCTCTCGGCCTCTCCTACTAGGAGGTTCCCTACTACTGCTGCTCCCCCAGCGGCGACAGCTGCGGCTTCTGGCCGTGGGCGACACCTGTTCCGTGCATAGTAGGCAGGTCGCACGGGTCCCACATATGCATACAATACACATTCACCCATCAAATACTCTGGTATACAAAAACATGATATATATATTAAAAAAAACATAAAAATTACATATGCAAACAAAAAAAAACTGTACAGGTGGAGACTTACCCATATCCCCTCGCTCCTCACCAGGAGGCACTGGTATCTCTGGATCTCTAGATAAGTCGATCCCCGCATATGGGTAGTCCTCTATAGCAGGGATCTGTCGTGACAGCTAGGCAAAAAAGTCATCGTTGAAGGCCTCCATGGTCCTTCCACCACCCTGTCACGGCAGTAACACTGCCCATTTGCATACTGTGGGGAAAGTGGCCAGATATCCTTGTACTGTTAGCCAAGGACTGAAGCATGGAACTCTCTCGAAAAATAACAGACACAAGATGGTCCCAAACCTGAAGTTCCTATGTGTCCGTTGTTGGCAATCTGTCAATTGCCTCTTCATACATTCCAACAGTGTGGTACTCCAATCAAAAATTTGTGCATTCATGCACTGGATCGCACAGTTCATCTGTGCACGCGAAGCCTGATGCACGGCTACTGAGCCGATAATTCGCCCAATGAGAAATAAAATAGTCTGTAGGGTGAGGCTGGTAATCCTACTAACAGGTACCGAGGAACCTCTATGATTGGTCCCAGCCTCACAGTACTCAACTACCAGCTCCGATACCTTGCTCGGCCCCGTAGGAAACGTCTGAAAATTGATTGGTTCCCCTCTCCTTGAGAGGCCAGTCAGAAAGTAAATATCCTCGGTGGTGGGCACCAAGGATTGACCCTCTAGCATAAATGCCTCTGCGTCAGGGTGCCAGTAATCAATCAAGGTGTAGCCTTGGTTGCACGCGCATGAACGGACATAGAAAGAATTTCAACAAACCACACTGCATCAGCACAGCCACAACATTCGGATCTGCAGCCACTAACTCATTGGAGGCCTCGTGCTCCCTTTCCCTCCACTGGACATACATCCTGCCAAAACAACAAGGTAAAGGAGGGTCAATACATTTTTACATTTGATTTTTCATCACACGGGGGGGGGTACACGCGGCCTGTAGAGGTGACAGTCACGGGTACCCATGGGCAGGCTTTTCTCTGCACGCGGGTACTTGCGGGCTATCTCTGGACAACCCGCGTGTACCTAGGGCCGACCTTTTTGAGGTCGACACCCACCCCCCCAAAAAACTAAATGATAAAATGGAAGTATTGAATAGCTAGATAAGGGAGTTTGTACTTACTTGGTCCAAGCAGAAGTCTGTTTCGTCCACTGTAGCTCCCGGAATCATGATCTTTGGAAAAGGGGTCTTTTGGCTCCAGAGTCAATTTCCAAATCAACAATGGTGATAATGAGCTGCCAGCTTCTATTTATAGACTTTTTGGTCTCTTTTTGTCACTTTTTTTGGCCCCCCTTATCAGTTTCTTTATACCAAAAACCATTTTGAGTGATCCAGGAGTTATATGGGAGGAATTTGATCAAGTATTGGGACAATTTTTTTTTGAGTTTTGAAAAAATATTGATAGTCCATAAAAAAAAAAATCAAAAATTCAAAAATTCAACTTGAGCATATAGGTTAGGATACTACCCCAACTTTTGCATCTCGTTGCCTTTTTCTTATGCTATCAGATCGATCCCATCAAGTTGTGACACATAGCCATCATATCTGCTCTAGCAGTGTCACGACTGGATGGTAGAGCTTACCAAAACATGGATACCCTAGGTAGGTCCTGGTTGCATTATGGTGTCCATGCCGTTTTTAACAACACTGTAGGCTTGGGAGTCCGTATAGTCTTTCCTGAATACGAGTTTGAGCCTCATTCGCATGGGTCTTTTTCACTCTTTGTCTTACCCTTCGGACTCCCAAAACATAACGGGTCTCCTTTTAAGCCCTTTTCAGACCCTCTAAACATGAAAAGATTGCCGAGCGATCTTGTGACCTTTCACGCTCGTTAAACTGAAATTTGAAGTCACGTCTATCCAGCGGTAGTTTACCCCTTTTTCGGTCCGAACGGTCAACTGTACGAACAAAGGTATACTCTATTGAATTCCCATTCTTTAGAAGAGTATCCTGAGGTATAATTTTATTCCTTTTTCGGGCCCGAGGGACTAAATTTACAAAAAAGAAACCCCCACGGAGTCCATAGTTAAGCTCTTTTCAGACTCCCTAAAATTGAAAAGATTGTCGAGTGACCTTATTCTTTCACACTCGTTAAAATGGTCCAGAAGAACATTCCCGACGGAGTCCATAGTTAATCTTTTTTCAGACTCCTTAAAATTGAAAAAATAGCTGAGTGATCTTGTCCTTGTCACACTCGTTAAAATGGTTTTGAATTGACGTCTAATCGGTGCTAGTTTATCCCTTTTTCGAACCGACTAGACTATT
>ML777498.1:795676-812248 GCA_009831015.1 Picea engelmannii
TTTTTCAGACTCCTTAAAATTGAAAAAATAGCTGAGTGATCTTGTCCTTGTCACACTCGTTAAAATGGTTTTGAATTGACGTCTAATCGGTGCTAGTTTATCCCTTTTTCGAACCGACTAGACTATTATCGAAAAAGGTACCCTAGTGGAGTCTCCTTTTATGCTTTTTCAGACTCTCTAAACATGAAAAACCATTGAGCTTACCTTCTTTGGGCTCTTTAAACTTACATCAAAGGACGTTACCATTGTGTGTTCTATCAACCGCATTTGCATGCCTTACCCATCAGCCTCGTAACCGTTTGCTTCTGCATCTTAACACCTTTGGTCGCTGGAGGATTTTTTCCCGAGTATCATTTTACCAGAACATCAGTCTTGTCCTTGTGCCTTGAGCTTGTATGTTTGCAGTACTCGTTCCTCCATTGTAATGTAATATTCCTTTTCAAACACTATCAAAAAGAACAAAAAAATCAAATATACCCCAAAAAGAGGATGGGAAAGGTATTTTCTTTATTGGTAGCATAATGAGTTGCCCTTGGATGAAGCACATCTGTTTGTTTGATCATCAAACTATGGGATGTAGTACGACCTTAGGAATCTTTTTCTCACTATATAGAGTCGTGTCCTCCACCGTTTGGTTACTCTTCCAGACATATGGAGAGTTTGCATTGCCTCCTGCTTCGTAGACTTATGGTTAACAGATATGCTACCTGAGTCTTATCACTTGTCGTGCTATTATCCAAGGGAAGTTTTTCACTGAGCCTGAGTTGGCCCCTCTGCAATATGTCTCTTGTCCGCATACCCAATCATCCTGAGCATCCAATCAAGTCCTTGTTCGAAATCACTGAAGCCTTCAGTTCGATCATCAAGATTATCAAGTCCATAACCGACGAGCCATCGAAGACCTCTGGGTAGTGTATTCGTACACTCATATTACACTCCTACCTGAGTTTTATAAGATTTTGAAGTTGTTTCTCGAGCTTTGAAGTACAGCCATCAGGCCGAATCAACTTTTGGGAGATGGATACTCTATATGTATATATTTTTGATTTCGAGATGTAACTCTGCTATGTATTATTCACGGCTACTCTTTATAGCTATTTGACATGGATCTACAGTGTATTTGATTGGTAGCCATGGTTCTATTCTATCCCGAGCATGGGTATGCCCGCCTTGGTGAGACATTTTTTATTTTGCAGACGACACCTCCTGGTTCCTGATCCCTGGGCTCACTCCTTCAGCATATCAGTACAGATTGGTAAAAGATTGGTAATGTATTTCGGCCATCAGATGCTCTTCTGACCTCACACATTAGGGGGCATCTGTTATAACCCTAAATTGCACCACACATGCTTACTTGGCATCAGGCCAACTCATATCCCTTCATTGACAAAACATCTACTGAAGAACCTCTTTAAAAATCCTCTTGGGTCAAGGCACACGCGCCCTAACCCACTACTACACGCGTGTGAACACTGGCAGGCCTACTACAACCCGCGTTTACCTAACAAAACACAAAAATAGGAAAGTTGTTGATGGCACAAAAAGTTATGGGTCAGTTAACTGAAACTCCTGGCCATGCATGGCCGAGAGATCGTCCAAAACCCTAGCTCCTTCTAGCCTATAAAAGAAGGGGTAGGGGTACCATTTGGAGGAGGAAAAATTATAAGCGAAGAAACTCTGCCCATTTTCTGAATCCATTGTCCCAACCCTTTAGCCTTTCCTCAAGCCTAAGGAGAATTAATGCAAAGCAGTGGGAGGACAAAAGAAGAGGAGGATCCCAGGATCAGGATCAAGGAGCGGTGGTCGATCTCGACTTTGATTGTAATTTGATTCATTTTAAAAATAATAAAAGAATACTTTTCCCATCCCAATGCATGAGTTATCTTTGATTTGTTTAATTTATGCTTAATTTCTAACCCTCAAGTAGAAAGGTAGCATGCATGCGTAGTGGTTTGTCTTGATTGTAGGATTATCTTTGGAAGGAGCAGAGCAAGCAAGCGGGAAAAGTGCAACGGAGGATCTACACCAGACATCAGTCAAAAGGTTAGTAGTTCCTTTCCATGCATGTATTGTGAAAGAGGGGTTTAAGTTTTCGGTGGTAGGTTAAAAAGTAATTTCTTTATGGTTAAAATCTACATGCAAGTCTGACCCTAGTTTTCTAGTCCGTAGGGTATTTTTCCCAACAACACTTAGTAGAGTAGGAATCTGGTTGTATCTTTGTTTGTCTACAGGGCTTATTGAGGATTTTAAGATTGGAGCTCAACTCGAACTGTGCAGGGACAAACACTGGTAAAAGGTACTTCTTTTCTCTTTCCTCCTCACACATTAGTTTATCTAGATCTAAAAGGAAGTCAGTTTCCATGTTAAGCACCTTCTGTCTTAAGAGTTAAGAGTCTAGCTCTCAAGAGGAGATCTACCTGTCTGTAGGGAGATTTTCCTTCAACAGAAATTGGCGACTCCACTGGGGAATGAATTGAAACTTTCAGTTTTGGTTTTCCTCATAGAACTTGTCTTACCCTTTGTTCTTTTTAGAACTTGTTCACCCCATATGTTTGATTTCATATGTTGATTGAATCCTTATTCCATCATATACACTCTGAATACCAAAGTTCAACTAAGTTTTGGGGATTTTTGGACAATTTTCTGGGTCTTAGGACACTGGCGCTCCCTTGCCTATGTTAGCAGGGCACCAGCACTCCCTGAAGGTATTAGACAGAGCATTATAACACTCTAGTTCCCCTTACACCAGAGTGTCAGCCTTTCCTCTGCAAAAAAAACTTTCAGATTTGTTTTTTCTAAAGCCCATTCTTTTTTTTTCCCTTGCTCAACTTCTTTATGTTTCAATTCTTCTTCCTATTGACCTTTGACACTCTGCTTTATGAGAAATAAGCACTTTTTTGTTCAGAGTTTGTGACCTTCTTCCCTATTTTGAGTTTTTCTGTTGTTGAGAACTTGGAATCAATCCACTGCTTTCTTCTCTCTTATCTGACTGAGTGAGAACTCTGGTGAAGGGCATCATAAATCTGTGAATCATCTCATTTGGTTCTTTGAGGTCATTTTTTCTTAGCATATTTCTTTTGTTTGAGATTTTTTTTATTTTCTTTGTTTTCTTTTTTCTTCTTGTTTCAATCATAGCAAGAGGGTGTGTTGTTTGTGGGAAATATACTTATGCTTGTCCGAATCTCCTTGATCTGAAAGGGTAGTTGGTAGGAGAAGTTTTTCATTGAATTAATCATCATTCGCATACAAACAACAAATATACATCTTAGTGATTGGTTTTCATATTAGAAGGCATTTCTAAAATGTTTCAGCATTACATTGGATTCGATTGAGAACAAAATGATTGAGGACATTCCATATTAGTATTTGATAGTGAAAATGACTCTTTCTTTTTCCCTTAAATAGGTGTTCATTGAAAAGAAGCAATTGCTTATCATCTTTTATGCATGCTTTGGGAATTGAGTGATCATTCCATCAGTTTCACTTTCATAAACCCTTTGAGTAAAGAACAACTGTAAAACGAACACTAATTAAAAATTATCTAAAACATTTTTTGTTTTAGGATCTTCCACCAACAGTAGACTAGGGTTAGCACTTTGTATTAGGCTGTGAGTACAACTCTCCAAAGTTTTCAAAACAAACATTAGCATATTGAGCTAGAGAGAGTCAAATCCAATTTTTGTATCGATTTTTTGGGATCCCACTCTCACACAGGGGTTATGCAGGAGGTCGTATTCGGGCGAATTATGGAGATTATCCCTCCATGGTTCAACTGTTTGTAGTGGTTGGATCGTATATTGGGGGTCACTTGGAGGTATACCCACGATTATGTGTGGGAGCCTCTCAGGTTGATTTCAGACTTGTTATCCTACCCATACTTTTCGGATCAGACTATTGACTGTACTCGCCCAAGGACTCACTGTGAATTGGTGTCTTTAGTTTCCATATTCCTTAGGTACTTACACAAGGTGACGGTGAAGGGAAGTCTCACTATACCTGGAATAGACATTGGTCAAACTCACTCGAGCTCGTTAGAGGGTAAATCCACAATTACTGCGTGGAAGCCTGCACCAAGGTGAAATTCTATTAAGTAGGTCACCATTGTAACTATTCCATCATATCCTAGCCCCTTCTCGACTTGATCACACGACGTTGGATTTCATCACCAACTAGTACGATCATCGAGAGAAGTTTTTCTTGCTTGGTTGATTCCTAGATTTTATTAGCGTATGTTGTTTCTTCTTGTTAGTTGGCCCTAGATTTTTAGTGTGTTCTATAAAATTGAACCTGTAGACGATAAAGGTCTTCGCCAATCATGTAGGATGCAAGGGCTTCCTCCAAAAGGCTATCAACCCTTACCTCCTAACCCTCCAGAAGACAACTACCGTAGAGAGGTAGAAAATCAATCTGACGCTGGAAGTGTTATTGCACCTTCATTAGATAACTTAGAAGGCGCTTTGGTCATGGTTGAAAATCCCATTCCTCACAGTACATCTGTGTCGGTAACCCCTCTCGAACCACTTTTTCTTCGTTTAGACTCCCTTGGGAACATCATAGATGAAGAGGTCCCACGATTATCAGAGAGAACTTTTACCGAAACATATATGGGATCCACAAAACCAATCTTTGGTGATGAGTATAGGACTCCTATTCGTCCTAGCACTGTAGTGGATACCAATCCCACACTTTCTCATTCTGTATGGAGGAATTCATCGGGACGCGATCTCTATGAACATTTTGAATCCTTTTGACAACCCTTTCATCCTCATGACCCTCCTAGTGAAACAGGACCATCCGGTCAAACCATGGATCACCCAGTTGATCAGGTTATTAACCCTACTATTACGCCAACACAAGTCCATCCTAATGTTGGACTCATCACCTCTACTCATATCCAAGGCAATTCAATACCTACCCTAGTTTCTAAAAGATTTTACTCTATAGTTCCACATGTTCCACACAATCCTGCTGGGACATATTTTCACCTGAGAATGCAGACCCCTGCTGGCCAAACACAACTGGCTGGAGGGAAACCACCATCTAACGAACCTTTCCCTCCTGGAGGACTACCATTCTATGGCAGGCCTACCCCTCCCAGGGGATAGCCCCCTTTTCATGCTCCTCCTGGAGGGCAACCTCTGTTTTCCAGTCATACCCCAGTCGTAAATCCACCGTTGGCAGGGGGGAAACCTTCATTTGTTGGAAACCCTTCACAATCCTAGGGAGTATCTTCAGGAGGCACTTTTATTAAACCCCATGTTGGGGGGCACTCATCTCATAATCCACTAGGAGGAGTATCAAATCCTGTTCCTTCCGAAACATCTTACGGACAACCTTATCTGGGTGGCATCCCAAATACCACCTGGAGTTCTTCGGGACCACAGTCTTATCCTCCTCATGGGACTAATGTGTATCTGCCTCTGGGATCTACTCCTTACCATCCTCAAGGGAAAAAAATTTATCCTCCTCATGGGAAAGCAAATCACCCAGCCTATAATGCTCAGAACCCACCGGGTTATGCAAATGTTTCTCATCCATCATTGAATCCTGCTTAGCCAAGCCAACAACAACCGTATGTAGGAGGACCTACTGGTTAAAACTATCCACCTAACCTAGTTTATGGTCCTACTAGTGTTCCTATGCTACACCATTATCATCCACAAATTAACCGACAACTACCTTTCCTTGTGACTCTGGATCTCCCAGACTTGTCTCAGTTAACTAATGATCCTATTTTTCATTCACCGGTTTGGCCAGTCATTCTAGCTAAACTCCCTTTTGATATTCCAAAATTTGACGGAAAATCTGTCAAAGATCCAAACAACTCTGTGATGAATTTCCATTTGTGGTGTTCATCAAACTCCCTCATGGATGATTCTATACGTTTATGTCTTTTCCAATGAACACTTACAGGCTCGACAACAAAGTGGTATATTGAACTACCATGCGCTTCTTTTCATAATTTCAATTCCCTTGCCATGTATTTCCTCATAGACTTTCAACTGCCTATTCGATATGAGATGGATACTAAACTCTTGACCTCCCTTCGTCAAACTAACTCTGTGCATATCTCTGACCATATTCATGAGTGGAGGCGATGATGAAGGATGATCAAGATAATAATTCCTAACATATTATTGGAAGAATGGTTTACTAAATCACTTTTACCCCCGATCGCTCGTGATGTCGCTATGGGTGGTGCGGTCACAGAGAAACAAGCCATTGCTCGGGCTCAGTACTTAGATTTGGTTTATTCACAATCTGGTACTTTGTATGATTTTCTTCTGAATGTTTCTCGAGCTAATAATGATCCATCTAAGCCGTCATCATCATCTCATGCGGATGGCATTATTGGTTCTGTCAACAATCAATCCACTTCCCAGTCGCTCACACTCTCCTCTTCCTCCCCCCAAACTCAGATCTATGAGGTGAATACAGTTCAATATGCCCCTTCACAACAATCCGAAGGTAAGAAGAAGACAAAGAATAAATCAAAAAATAACAATGAACAACCAAAAAATCAAGTTCAAACACCTGCTACCAAAAAGCAAACACAATGGAAACTGAAATTTCCATGTATCATTTGTGGTGATGATCACTACACTCAAGACTATCCACTTCTCAATGAAGTGGCCAAAATTTTCCAAGGAAATTCACAACCCGATGTGCTTACTCAGCCTTTTCCACAGCAGCGATCCATGGTTGCTCAAACCCCCTCTCCTGGGGGCAGTTCTAGCCATCCTAATGATGAGGCCTCGTCGAGTGCACATATTTATATGTTTAATGGGATTAATTTGAACACTCTCTCTAAGACATACGGCACACCAGGTAACCCTAACAAAGGAAAATACACTAACGGTACTGATACTTTAATCGATCCATCACCATCCTCCATTATTCTTCCATTGGTTACTCCTCCATATGGACCACTTCAAATTGAAAAACCTACATTCAGCTCTATCTTACGCCCTCCTAAGAGAACTATCCACAAAGATACCTTTAATCCTAGTTCACGTGCCGCCCAAAAATACAACATTGTTGAAGATTTGGCTCAAGCACTGTGTTCTATGTCTGCGTTAGAAGTTCTACAACACTGCCCCAGTCAACGTAGAATGATCTTGGCTGCTATTGGTGATGTTGATCCTAAGTCGTCCAACCATATCATGTTTAACCTGGACAATTATGCATCTCGACTCCCCCACCAACTTTCTTTTCATGTTGGTGTTGTTGTTCACAATCAACAAATACACCGAACTATTCTGGATGAGGGAGCCTCGACTTGTGTCATGTCTCTGGCATGTTGGAAAGGTTTAAAATCACCCGCACTCAACAAATCCCCAATGATGTTACATGCCTTTGATGAGGGAGGTTTTCATCCCCATGGGCTTTTACAGTCCCTGCCCATCCAATTGGGTGGTAAAACTATTACTGTCGATGTCGAGGTGGTCAATTCTCCCCTCAATTACAACTTGTTACTTGGAATAAGTTGGTTTTATGCTATGACTGTCGTTGCCTCGTCGGTCTTTAGATGTGTTCAATTTCCTCATCAGGGCAAAATTATCAGTATTGATCAGTTGGATTTTTGCACGACTGATGCTCGCGCTCCCGCTACCAACAATATTCCTTTCTTGGGAGACCACAAGATCACGTATGAAAGCATTGGTGTTGGTTTACTGAAAGATTCTAGCCTCATGGGTACCTTCCCTACACCACTTCCACCAAATACACATCATATTGCCACCGTCGATATGATTTTGATTGTGGCTTATCAATCTTTGGAATCATCTGACCCTTGGATTGTACCTAGTCCATTGGAATTCGATGCACTAGGTGATACCCTGCCACTTAGTCCAGCCGAACCATCATATGTTTCTATCCAATCCGCTTCTCCCTTGTCGAATGACCAACATCTATTGGCACATGATAGTTCATCGATGCAATCAAGGTTGAGTTCCTTGTTGTTGGCAATCGGTTACATTTCCCCAATTTTTCCCTCAGATGAATCTATCATGGAAATGTGCATTAACGAGCTACCTCAGGATGATAACCATCATTGATCATGTTTTCTTCCCCCTCGTGAATAAATCCAGGCAAGTATATAGTCTGTCTACCCTCCTGATGTCAATTTTCTATAATCTCCCATGCCTTCGAATTTCGATGATTTGGATCCGGTAGTTGACATGGTGACTTCTTCCATAGGGTTATTGGAGCCTGATCTCCTTACCCCTGTCACAACCCTCAACATGTGTTCCTTCCAGAGTGATTATCTTCCATCTAGCAAAGATCTCTTGGAAGCCATGATCGAGTTTTGTCCCTTGACATGGTGTCCTTCTAAAGAATTATCCTCCTGGAAGCCATGATCAAGAAGAAGCCACAAGCATAGTTTTTCCTCTCTGTAGCAAGCTCGTTAAAAAATGAAACAAAGGTCATGAACATAGTTTCTCTTCTCTATGGAAATATCATTAAGAAATGAAATAGAGGCTTTGAGCATAGTTTTCCTCTCTGTAGCAAGCTCCTTAAAAAATGAAACAACAATCTGGGGATCGAACCCGGAACCCTGAGCATAGTTATTTTCCTGTATCAATATCGTTAAAAAATGAACTGGTCACCTCTCTTGAACCTTCTTTTCATCCACCCTTCTCCTTTTTCTCATCTAGTAGAGAAATTGATGAAAAAATCAAAGTCGGTGAATGAATTGAAGCTTGGAGGGCATGTCTCTCGTAAATACATGAGAATGCATCTGGGTAAACTTTTATCTCTTCTTCGGACCTGTATGGATACACAAAAAAGGAACCCCCTAGAGTCGTCTTTAAGCTCTTTTGAGACTCTCTAAACATGAAAATATTGTCGAGTGATCTTGCTTCCTTTCCCACTCATTAAAAGGTTTTAAAGGGTGTCTTTCGAGTGATAATTTATCTCTTTTTCGGCCTCGCGAGACTAACATTATGGAAAAGGACAACATTGGAGTCATCTTTAAGTTCTTTTCAGACTCTCTAAAGATGAAAATCTTGTTGAGCGACCTTGTTCTCTTCACACTCATTAAAGTGTTTGAAGAGAACATATATTGAATGATAGTTTATCTCTTTTTCGGTCTCATCAGACTACTTTATGAAAAAGGAACTGAGAGAGTTCTCTTTTAAGTGTTTTTTCAGACTCTATAATCATGAAAAACCTTCGAGTTCTCTATCTTTGGACTCGTTAAACAAACATCGACAGGCCCATATGGGATCGAACCCTTACTTCTTCCAGTTCATTAAATAAAGGAAGAGGAACTTATTGAAAGTGAGTTATATAGAGCATGTGTTACCCTCCTCGAGCTCGTTAAATTAAAAAGAGGTACTTGTCTATCTGGATGGGGGAAAAAATTGAAAGAAGCAAGCCAAGCATTTTTTGAGAACATTACCAGCAACTCTTAGAGTCTCCCTTGAACACGACACTTTGTCTTTGTGCACATATTAATTCGTTGAACCTCTGCACTGAACCAATCCTCTAAGTTTTTCTTATTCCTTTGGGCAACCCAAAGAAAGTCACAGTATCCATTGCATCATCGTGTTTCGGTCCATGTCATGTTTCTGATGTTGTGCCTCAGTGTTCAAGGGAAGTATCCACCTCGAGAGTCTACCATCACAAATATCTTGTCTCAATACCCATGTCAGTCCATGTTCTTTTGATCCACCAATTACATCTCTATGTCAGTTTCGTGTCTTTTATGGGGGATACATCAAGGCCCTCCTTCGGCGAGTCTATTCCTGTCGACTTCAACACATTATCCAGTAACTCGACTTAGAAACCAGTTAGTACTTTGGGACCTGCATGCCTCAATGGCAGGCCTTCTCACATTTGAAAGTGGGTTTACATCATTGACCTCTGATCGGATTATTCCACAGATGTTCGACTTCAACTCATCCATTCACATTCGTTGGAATGTACTAGAGTACCTTGGGAATCATTGACATCAATGGTGATCTCCCTCGCGCTTGTTAACGGTTTACATCATTGACCGGTAATCAAGTGGTTTCTGCCATGTTCGACATCAGGGCATCTATTCACATGGTTAGATTCATACTACATCAGGATCGGTAAGAAGACCCTGGGTAGAGTGATCACTCTGATATGTACTTTTCCCAAGTTGTGATGGAGTTTCTCTTGAACAATGACACATATATTGTCACATAGATCCACTTTGTATTGGTCATGGCTATGTCTTGTCATCTCATAGATCAACTGTGTATTCTTCGTGGCTATGATCAATTCAGGTCATAGGAGTATATATCCACTCTGTATCCTCTGTGGCTATACCTTTTATCAATATAATTATGGATCCGCAGTGTATTTTATGGTGGCCATATCTTGCAAGTCTTTATCACCCAAGCATAGGTATGCCTGCCTTGGGTTTGAAACATGTCATAATATTTGTTGGATGTTTGTTTGCAGCTTCTACCAGGTTCTCCGAGTCCACAACCTTGCTTTAAATATTTGTAAAGTGTTTCAGCCATCATTCTCTCTTCTAACCTCACACTTTAGGGGGCATTCTGTTACACATGAAATTTGCACACCTAGGTACCTCGCCCTAAGTGTCGTAAAGTGACGTATAAGTGTCACATACACCTTGACACCATGGAATAACCTATTTCACAATCCCTAGTCAATGTGGAGGAGGGATATATATTACATGGAAGCAGAAATACCAAGTACACATGAATTATTATTAATATCCATGGAAAAGAAATGGATTAAGTGTGAGAATCAAGTGCACATGAATTATTATTAATATTCATGAAAAAGAAAATAATTAAGTGTGAGAATCCACCTCACATTTGGTTTCCTATTTTTTAGGGAAGGTGGAGTATCTCATGGATGGTTGAAATATTTCCTCCTTAAAATCCTTGAGAGATATTTCCTCCCCAAAATCCTTAAGAGATATTTTCTCCCTAAATATCTTATAGATCCCTTTCTTAGTGGATCTAATGAGAGATCCTCTCCATGGTGGTTAAGTCTCCAAATATTATATAATGAGGGATTTCCATGGAGGGAAAGGGAATGGAGATTGAGAATTATACCAAACTTATGATCTCATGAGTGGTATGTCATTTGGAGCATCAACATTCTGTGTGTGGACTTTTTAAGCAAGGGTTTGGACAAGGGGAACTTGATGAAGCTGTTGCACTCACATCTATGGTTGTAAGTTTTCTTCATTGTTGTTCTCATTAATATAATATGCTTGTCCTGTTTCTTTCAAGTCTGTGTTTGATCTCACATGAATTTGTCTCTAATAGAGAGATCTATTTCGAGCTAATCTCAGCAGAGTAGGAAGTTGGTTGTATCTTTGTTTGTCTACAGGGCTTATCAAAGAGTTTAATATTGGAGCTCAAATCAAACTGTGCAGGGACAAACATCAGTAAAAGGTACTTCTTTTCTCTTTCCTCCTCACACATTAGTTTATCTAGATCTAAAAGGAAGTCAGTGTCCATGTTAAGCACCTTATGTCTTAAAAGTTAAGAGTGTAGCTCTCAAGAGGAGATCTACCTGTCTGCAAGGAGATTTTCCTTCAACAGGCTCGGCCCCATATATTCCAGAATCCTCTATGGAACTTTACTCCTAGTAAATTTCCCACCAATGTTTGACATGAGGGAGAGATTTAAGGAGTATGAAGGTGATATTTTCTCTGTTGAAAAAATTGTGAACATAGAAATAACCTTCTAGCAGATTTAACCATTTGTCTAGGGCTTTTGCATCTATCTGTCCTTCAAATATAGGAATATCAAAATTAAATTGTACATTGAAAGGAAAGGTTCTTCCAAAGTGGTCACTTAATGAAGATGTGCCTGTTGTTATCGGCAGGCATTGAAGGATGTGGGAAAAATTCTCCATCATTTCATCCCTCTGTCGTGTGAGAGCTTGCTCAAGCAACATACTGATAGGATCATCTGCTCCATCATTTTTCTTTTCTTCCGCCATTGAGGGTTTCTTGGGTGTGCGAGAGAGATTGTCTTATAGAGAGACAAGATTGAGACCCAAATTTCTATACTTGGACCTTGTTGGGGACATGCACTAAAAAAACAAATGATCAAGAGAAGCCTGCTCTGATACCACGGATCCGGATTATTTTCGGCACGAAATGAGAGCGGAGATACAATAAAGAAATGCACAAAGATATCGCAGATATCCAATAATATAACATAAATGTATCAGAGATGCAACCATAAACACAGAGATACAGTAATACACGATTTCTATTAATGAAAGAAATGTATAGAGACTGTAAAAATACAGAGTGAAAGACTCGCTAGAATGGTGGCAACTTATCTCTAAGAAGAGATGTGAGGGCTACTCGCATTTGCAAGAAGATGATTACAATGAGGCTTTGAAGGCATTTTTAAAATAAATAGGAATGCCAAAAACTTAGACATCCAAAAACCTAACCCTAGGAGATGAAGCACCAAAATTCATGTGGGCCCTGTTTGGGTAAGTCAGTACAACAACTTCCCGGGGTCGTAACTTTTGCATACGATGTCTGTTTTAGCCATATGATAGCCCGTTGGAAAGGTAGCATCAAGGAGATTCATTTTGGGGGCTCATTGATGCCTTCAACTACCATTTATAATCTCTATCTTGAAAAAACTTCATTTAGGCCCTCAAAATAGCCCCGGAAGTTAAAACTGCTAAAAATAGTAAATTGCCAAAATTGCCAGAAAACTGTTTTGAGCTAGTTGGAAAATGATGGGTGGCCATTGATATCCACCTAGATCAAATAAATTCTATTGAATAAATAAAATAGGCCTAAATTGTAAAACTATAGAAATCGAAACAACTTGCTCGAATAGTGGTAGTTATCTCTGAGAAGAGATGTGGCTTGCTACGTGCATCTATCTAAGCAGAATGATTACAATGAGGCTCGAGAGACCTTTTTAAAATTAGTCATGAATTCCAAAATCCTAGACATCCAAAAACCAAACCTTGGGAGATGAAACGCCAAAACTTATGTGGGCCTCGATGGGTAAGTTGGTACCTCAACTTCCCGAGGTCGTAACTTTTGCATACGACCTCGGTTTTAGGCGCGTGATAGCTCGTTGGAAAGGTATTTTCGTGAAATACACATTATTTTTTCAAAATTTGACTCTGTCTACAGTTTGATCGTGGAACACCAAAAAAACATTGTTTAGGGCCCCAAAACAGACCTAAAAGTACAGAAAGATGTGTTGACATGAAAAATAAAATAAAAAGCTAGTTGGATTAGGTGGGCAGCCACCAATCTCCACCTGGAAGCTGTGTAGGGCTTCAAACAACCCCAGAAGTGTATAACCCACAATTACAAAGGATTATAGAAGAACATGCTGAACTAAAAATTGTCAAGATGGGCCAGTTAGAATAGGTGGGTGGCCACCAATATCCACCTGGATCACATATGGTAACCTTACCATTGAAAATTTCACTTATTTTCTTCTCAAATATGCTAACCTCCACACTGAACAATTAATACTTTGCATTTTTTTCTTTTTTTTAACAAAGTCTTATGATAAATGTTTTTGTGTGAACAATATTGAATGTTTTACTTGTTTTTTCTTTATTTTTATCATTCTCTTGTTGCATAAACAATAATGATATTCTTCTTTATTATATGTATTTTTTAATTACTATATTTTGACAAAAAAATTCATTGCATGTATAATTAATTCTTGAGCATATATTTCTCAACTAACTCGGCAGGGACTACACTACCATATAGTACTTGTTTTTTGTACAATATATTTTTTTTTATTGATAAGTGTATATCAATTTTCAATCTAACAATAAAACATTTAAAATCCAATAATATGTATTCCAATCTATAATTTTTTATTATTTTTTATTTTACATATCTATTTTCACCAAGAACTGCTTTGAATTTCAGTTTGAAATTTTGTATAATAATGTTAAATAGTTGGTGTGAATTTTAGGTAGAAATTTTAATTATCATGGAATCATAGAGTATATGCATAAAGGAACCCTACTTTAAAGGAGATACATTTCAAAACGATTTCTTAATGTAGTGGATTAAGCATATTGCAATTTATAATTTATCAACTTTATTCATGTATCTTCTATAATTTATTAGTGATTATGCTGACATGAGACATATAGTCTTAGGTGAGTCTTGGTCTTGCATTGGTCTTGCATTTTTATTTTGGCCATATGTGTTTGGTTGGGCTAGGGTTTCTGTTAAGTTTTTACTGTTGTTATTAGGTTAATTCCAAATTACATGATAATTCAATGCATTTCCAAAACAACAATATAAAGAGAATCATTGAAAGAAACAAAATCACAAGGTACACAAAATTTTATTCTGGGAAACCCTCATGGGGGAGAAAACTCAGCAAAAACTTCCTCAATAACAGATTGTCAATATAATGCCAAGACTAAGACCAAAACACCAAAGATTGCCCGAAAATTGATCTTTTAAAGACTATGGTTAGGTTTATGCATGAGTTGATTTACCAGTTAGAAATTAAGAGAAGAAGCTTAATGAAAGAATGTTGCAACCATATAAGAAGTTAAAAAAGAAAACCATAACACCTATATTGATAATGGATTTTGGCACAAGTTTTCCTACATCTTCAGGCCTTTGTCTCAGTGGGGAAGGCTTCTTATTAATCTTCAATGCTTTAAGAATACAAAAGAAAGGCTTACATAACAACTCCTGAAACCACCTTTCAGATCTGCAACTTTTGGACAGAATCAAACATCGCCATTGGATAGAATAGGAAATTCTGAGACTTTTGAGTATGAAGTTGTTTATGCTTGGCTCAACACCTTGGGATATGGAATCATTTTTCTATTCGGATACTTGGATGAAAAAACAGAATCCATATTTGGACTCCCCTCGAAATTATGCAACTTTTGATTATAAAGTCAACCTACTTCTGAATAGTCCCTCAGGACCTCCCCTCGACACGAATCTCAATGTTGCACCCTATCAAGTCTGTACAGTCTGTACAATCTCGATTTGCATGCCAAAAACTATTTTTTCTCGATTTTTGTGCCTGGCTAAATAAGCCGGACTCTGCCAAATTTAGTGAGAAATAACCATATTTAGCGACAATTAGTCATTTTTTGTGAGACTTCACCAAATTTGGAGGATCTCCGTCAGATATGGTGGAACTTTCAGATTTGGCCTTCCAGAAGGTGCCACATGTCATCTCCTCATTGGTCCACGTGTCACCTAGCCATTGGCTTGAGCCATGTCATTGTTGCACAGTCATCTGCCATGTGTCATATGTATGGATGCCATGCCATTGTATGACCCTGTCATGTGTCATTCGTATAGCTTCCATGTCATCATACGACCCTGCCATGTGTTGTGTCCGTACAGTGCCATGTGTCACCTTTGTACGGTGCTACGTGTCACTTTCATACTGGTCCAAGTCAGCCCTTAAAATGCCAAAAATGGCTACCATTTTTCAGCCTCTGCTACTGCCACATGTCATGCTGACATCAACATAATGTACTACTGATGTCATCTATTGACTTTGACTTTGATTTTTTTTTACTGTTTGACATGATCTTCAGATTGTGATAACTTCCGCATACGATGTCCATTTTAAGAAAAAATATATGGTCAGAATCGGCATGACGCGCCCTATACAATGGCACTAGTTTCATCTGATTCCAAGAAATTTTATTTTTAGGCCTTCCTGGATCCATTTGGATCACACCTCCCCACTAAGACCTTTTGGTCCTCCAAAAGGATATTAACCATTCATCAAGTGTAGGATAGGCCTCCCCACTTATTAAGGTCCTAACCCGCACATAGGTAGATCAATGTATTCGGATGTAATAAAGCTCAATATTAATAAGGCCTTTCAATAAAATAGAATAAGGCGGATGTAAGAAGACCTAATAGAAGCTTCCACTTCTAAAAGGATCTTCCTCTAGATGCTTCTCTTAATAGACATATTTAGTATAAATAACAGGCGAGGGTATGAGAACCCTAGCTGGGAGATTATTGTAACAGAGCGTTGCTCGACTGGAGGTTTCCCCCTCGAAGAGGCCTGTGAACATTTCTTTCTGAATCAAAGTTCTTTTCTATTTCTATTTCAAGTATCATTTCTGTGTATTGTGAAGATTATGCTAGATATTTTATTGTCATTCTGCCATTTCTAGCATTTTATTTCTGCTCTGTATATTTTATATATCTGGTATCTTGCAAGTGGTATCAGAGCACTTTCCTTGGCAGAAATTGTGGGTATTTTTTTTTTTCAGGGTAGAGACGTATTCCGGCGTTTTTAAGCCACAGAGATCTGTCGTTACGTGCATAAACCCGTGGTTGAGGGATTCATACACGCAAAAAATACAAGTGGTTCTTAAGCGCACATCTGTTGGCCACCCTTGTAACCCCTGTTCGTACCCCTTCGAGTGGTTGTGCATCAGACAGCACCTGTGTACGGATCGACCTAGATTTCCTGAAGCCCTCTTTAGATAAACCTATCGGCCGTCGGACTGCTATAGTGTCACCGAGAACAACACTCGGGAAGATACTCTCTAGTACCTAGGTAGTCGGGTAGTACGGCTAAGGGTACGGTCTATCCTCCTTAG
>ML777498.1:817085-827932 GCA_009831015.1 Picea engelmannii
CAGTCAGTCGAAGCTACATCCTGTTTTTCATGTTTCATGCTTGAAGAAGGTGATTGGAACCAGGTGCCAAATTCAAACCAACCTTCCAGAGTTAGCTGAAGAAGGCTCCATTTGGCTACAACCAGAAGTAGTTTTGGACCAGTGTGAGCGTCGCCTGCGTCAGAGAACCATCAAGGAAGTGCTAGTACAGTGGAAAGACATGACTCCAACAGATGCCACTTGGGAACCAGCTACCATTCTGCAACAGTTTCCACATCTCAAGCCTTGAGGACAAGGCTGTTTTTAAGGGGGCTGACATGTTAAGGTCCTAACCCACACATAGGTAGATCAATGTATTCGGATGTAATAAAGGTCAATATTAATAAGGCCTTTCAATGTAAGAAGACCTAATAGAAGCTTCTGCTTCTAGAAGGATCTTCCTCTAGATGCTTCTCTTAATAGACATAGTTAGTATAAATAAGAGGCGAGGGTATGAGAACCCTAGCTGGGAGATTATTGTAATAGAGCACTGCTCGACTGGAGGTTGCCCCCTTGAAGAGGCCTGTGAACATTTATTTTTGAATCAAAGTGCTTTTCTATTTCTATTTCGAGTATCATTTATGTGTATTGTGAAGATTATGCTGGATATTTTACTGTCATTCTGCCATTTCTAGCATTTTATTTCTGCTCTGTATATTTTATACATCTGGTATCTTGCACCACTTCTCCTTTGTCTTTAAAATTTGTCCTATTCACTTGTCACATCATAATCAATTACATAATAACATTTCATGCTGACATCAACATAACGTACTACTGATGTCATCTATTGACTTTGACCTGTTAGCTTTGACTTTGATTTTTTTTTTTTTTTTCTGTTTGACATGATCTTCAGATCACGATAACTTCTACATATGATGTCCATTTTAAGAAAAAATATATGGTCATAATCGGCACGACGCGCCCTACGCAATGGCACTAGTTTCATCTGATTCCGAGAAATTTTATTTTTAGGCCTTCCTGGATCCATTTGGATCACACCTTCCCACTAAGACCTTTTGGTCCTCCAAAGGGATATTAACCAGTCATCAAGTGCAGGATAGGCCTCCCAACTTGTCCTTTGTCTTTAAATTTTGTCATGTGCACTTGTCGCATCATAATCAATTACATAATAACCATGACAACCAAAAGCATATTGTTATCCATTTGAACTCGTTCACATCTTACTAAATCCACTACCATCCATGTAGAAAACATTAGCAGCAATAATATAATAAATATGAATGCAAATGAACCATTATGTTTGATGGGCTTGCACAAAATTAACTTATCTTGAAGAAAAGTATGATTGAACTCCAATCCTACAACCATATCATGTTCATGCTTAAGATCAACTGCTTTACTTGGCACAATTATAGGTGTATTGCTTGCATAATCTACGTCCTTTTATTGTTCCATTATTAGAAGAGATAGATTTGATTTTATACGATGAGCATGTACAACATATTCATTACCTTTCTTAAATAAGTGATATTGATTATGTTCCATGTAAAATATTCCTTTGTGATCATATAAATAAGGGCTTCCTAAGACCATTCCACATGTTTCTAGTGGCACCACATCACATATTACTTCATCCACATACTTAGATGTAATTGCAAACTTTATGATACATTGATTTGTTATGGGAAATTTGTGATCTTTGCTTATCCAATTTAGTGAATAGGGTTTGTGTTGCATCTTAGTACTTAATCCCAATTTCTTAACCACGTCTTCTATAATTAAGTTAGATTGATATCCACTATCTATCAATTTATTGATCTTAGTATGTTTCATTATGACCCTTATATGAAACAATTTACTTCTAGAATCATAACCATCACCAATTTTACATGTCAAACCAATTGTTGTAATCTTAAAAATCAACTCATAAACTTCTTATATGGTAAATGATTGGCATTTTTGGCAGCCATATAAGAACTAAAAACAACAAACCATAACACCAAGATTGATAACGGAGTTCGACACAAGTTTGCCTATGTCTTCGGGCCTTTGTCTCAGTGGGGAAGGCTTCTTATTAATCTTCAATACTTTAAGAATACAAAAGAAAGGATTACATAACAGCTCCCAAAACAATCATTCATAACTGCAAATTCTAGACAGAAACAGACATCACCATTGTCCGAAATAGGAAATTCTGAGACTTTTGAGTATGAAGTTGGCTATGCTTGGCTCAACACCTTGGTAATTGGAATCACTTTTCCGTTCTGCTACACAAATGCAAAAATAGAATCCATATTCATAATCCCCTCGAAATTCTACAACTTTTGAGTATAAAGTCTACCTTCTTATGAACAGTCCCTCAGGACCTCCCCTTGGCATGAATCCCAATGTTGCACCCCGTCAGATCCATACAGTCTGTATAGTCTCGATTTGTGTGCCAATTTTTATTTTTTTTTAATTTCTATGCCCTGCTAAATAAGCCAGAATCTGCCAAATTTAGCGACAGTCAGCGAGATTTAGCGAAATTTTTCTAGATTTGGAGGATCTCCGCCAAATTTGATGGAACCTCTAGATTTGGAGGAATCCACCAGATTTGGCCTTCTAGAAGGTGCCACATGTCATCTCCTCATTGGGCCACGTGTCACCTCACCATTGGCCCGAGCCACATCACTGCTACACAGTCATTTTCCACGTGTCATCCGTATGACTGCCACATCATCGTACGACCCTTCGACGTGTCGTGTTTGTATAGTGCCATGTGTCACTTTCGTACTAGTCCAAGTCATCCATGAAAATTCCAAAAATGATTTTCCACATGTCAGCCTCTAGTGCTTCCATGTGTCATGCTGATGTCAGCATGATGTACTCGTGATGTGATTCGTTGACTTTGACCATTGACTTTTATCTGTTGACTTTGACTTTGACTTGTTTTTGTTTGCTTGACCTGATCTTCAGATCGTGATAACTTTCGCATACGGTGCCCATTTTCATAAAAAAATATATGGCCAGAATCAACACGAAGAGCCCTACGCAATGGTGTTGGTTGCCTGATTATGAGAACTTTGGTGTTTATTCCTTCCTAGATCCATTTGGATCAAAAGACAAACCAAGACTGAGCATGCGCCTCTCTTCTCCTTCCTCCTGCAACTGCAGCTTCCTTCAAGATATGTGCATTAGATGAGTGAGTGAGTGTGTACAAATGAGACACCAACCTCACATATAAATACAAGTGTGAGATGGTGCTACGGTTGTGTCTCTTCACTTGGTTGAGCCAAGTTCTCCTAGAAGTGGTTAAAACCACTTTATAATTACTAGGGATAAACTTTACAATTACCACTATACAAATACATTTTGACCAATCCACAAAAAGGGATTTGATATTATATAAGACTCGACTTGATCAATTCACAAAAAGGGATTTGATTTATAAAATAATAACTCAAACATAATTAGAATATTCTTCGAAGTTACAATATTTCAACACTCCCCCTTAATGAGAAGGTTATTCTATTGACATGACTCAATACAACATCATCAAGAGAAGGAGATGGCAATATCATCATCATCATCTGGAACCCTGATTGGCATATCTATAAATCATCAAAAAAAATTCTCGTCGTCAATATCATCATCGTTTACAACATGGAGTTGGAGTAACATCATCATCATCAACAGCATGAAGTTGAAACATCAACATCAATAGCACGAAGATGGAACAACAACAACATCAACAACACAAATCTGGAACAACATCATTAACAAAACGAGGCTAGAACAACATCATCAATAGCATGAGGCTAGAACAACAACATCATCAACATGTGGCAAAAGAATGAAGAAGGTGCATCAACAACAACATTTGTGGTACTCTGACTGAACATACTTACCAGACCTTCAGGATCTTTCGAGGAATCATAATATTCCCTAGTATATAAAATCCTAACAAGCTACCACGTGGTACTCTGACATACCGTCCTTAAAGGACCTTCGGGATCTTCCTAGGAATCATAAGATTCCCTAGGATATAAAATCCTAATGGAGCTACCACTACTGACCACAACTAGAATATACATGCATAGGTACTCTAACAAACCATCCTTACCAGACCTTCGGTATCTTCCCATGGATGATCAATCCCCTAGGATATAAAATCCTAACAAAGCTACCCATTGTTGGTCAGGATACCATAGTATCATTAGAATAACTCCCCCTTTCTAGGGAGGTCCTTTCAAACTACACCAAGCTTGTCTCATAAGTACTCAAACTTCATGCGAGACAAAGGCTTGGTCATCACATCTAAAACTTTCTCATATGTGCCAACATATTGGAGATTTACAGCTCCCCTCTGCACCATATCATGAATGTAGTGGTATCGGATCTCTATGTAATTTGACTTATCATGGAAAATTGGGTTCTCCTTCATCTTTATACATCTCTAGTTATCACATAGAATCACAATGGATTCCATCTCCATATCGAACATACCTATCAACAACTTCTGAAGCCACATGGCTTCAAAACTGACGGAACATGTTGCAATGTACTCTGCTTCTCTCATGTTGAGAAAAATATTGGATTGCTTCCTGCTTTTCCATGAAGTCATGGCTAAACCCAAACTAAAACAACATCTTGAAGTGTTCTTTCTATCTGAAGCACTTCCAGCTCAAACTGAATCAGTATATCCATGCAATCTAAAGTCATAATATCTAGTATAACAGAGACCATAATCCAACGTACCCTTAAGGTATCTCATCACATACTTTGAAGCTACAAGGTGAACATGTCTGGGCTCCACTAGATACTGACTCAAGGTGTTCACAACAAAGAATATATCTGGCATAGTATTCATCAGATACATCAACAAACCAATAACCTATCTTTGTAGAGTAGCATCAACCAACTCTGACGAAGTATCAACCAGGAGCTTCAAATTCATTTCCATGGGTGTGTTCATGGCTTTACATTCCAACATGTCAAATCTCTTCAATATGTTAACTGCATACTTCCCTTGGTTAAGGAATATCTTCTTTGGGCTCTGCAAAACTTCAAGACCTAAAAAATAATGCATCGAGCCTAGGTATTTCATCTCAAATTCAGCGGCAAGCTTCTTCTTACAATCTGTGATGATATTTTCTTCTCATGTTAAGAATAAATCATCCACATATAGTAGCAATATAACTGGCTCATCATTCATAGCCTTGAAGTAAAGGTTAGGATCAGATTTACTTTTGTTAAATCCCAATCTTGTCAGAAAACTATCAATTATGCCATACCAAGCTCTAGGAGCTTGCTTCAACCTATACAAATCTTTCTTCAACCTGCAGACATGAGTCTTTCTATTTTCATCTTCAAACCATTGTGGTTGTTCTATATACACTTCTTATTCAATAACACCATTTAAGAAAGATGTTTTCACATCCATCTGGTGTAACTTTCACTTCATTTTTGTTGCAAGAGCTATGATGGTTCTGATAGAAGTGTATCTGGCTACAGGAGAAAAAATTTCTTCAGAGTCAATACCTTCCTTTTGAGAAAATCCACGAGCCACAAATCTTGCCTTATATTTTTCAATACTTTCGTTTGTTGTATGTTTTATTTTGTATATCCACTTGTAAGATACCACATCTTTGTTCTTTGGTCTGGGAACTACTTCCCATGCATCATTCTTCATAATGGACTGGTATTCTTCGGTCATGGTGTCCATCCATTCTTTCTTCTGAACGGCTTCCTCAAAGCAGGTAGGTTCCTTTTCTACAAGACCACATATCAAGGCCATATAGATGGAGAATGGATTAGGTTTCTTTCTTTGTATCATGGTTCCTTCTAGGGCACCATACTTTTCTGCATCTTGAATAAGTTCTTTCTCCCAAGCTAGCTTTCCTTTGTGAGAGATCATCATACGGGGAGGTTCTTGAGATTTTATCATATCAAGATTTTCTGGGATCTGATCATTAGGGGTAATTGCAACTTCCTTTATGAATTCTGCAACTCTAGGAGCTATAGGTTCTTCTTCAAGTTGGAATTTCCTTGATCTTTTGAGAGTTGCATATTCATCAAAGGTCACATCTATGTTGATCTTAATATGATGGTAATCTGGTATGTAAATTATGAAGGTCTTAGATACCTCACAGTATGCAACAAATATTCCCTTCTTTCCTAAAGGATCCAACTTAGTTCTCTTTTCTTTTGGAATGTCTACAAATACTGAAAAACCAAATATTTTGAGATGGATTACTTATGGATTCTTTCTGGTGAACATTTCTTAGGGAGTTTTGAATCCAAGTGCACTATGGGATAATTCATTTTGGACATATATTATTGTTCTTGATGCCTCATCCCATAAGTGCATTGGAAGATCTTGATCATGAATCATAGTCTTTACTGCTTCCATAATCGTTCTATTCTTTCTTTCTGCTATACCATTTTGTTAAGTATTATAGGGAGTGGTGAGATCCCTCTTAATCTTGGCATCTTTGTAAAATATTCCAAATTCATTTGAAGTGTACTCTCCTCCATTATCAGACCTGAGTATCTTGATTTTCCTTTTGGAGAGGTTTTCTACCAAGGCTTTGAATTCCTTGAACTTTCCAAGTACTTCATCTTTTGACTTCAATAAATAAACCCAAGTCTTACATGAGTAATCATCAATAAAATATACATAGTATACATACCCACTTATAGAGGTTGATGGAATTGAATTGCATACATATGAGTGGAAAAGTTTTGTAATTTCTTCTGCTTTATTGTCGCTCTTTGAAAAAGGATTCTTTATGTTCTTTCCTTGTGCACATCCCTTGCATACACCTTCATGATCAACCTTTAGTTATGGTAAAGATTTAAATACCTTGCTTACATATGGTAAGGATTTTTAGTTGATGTGAGCTAGTCTTATATGCCAAAGTTCACAAGGAAATTCAGTAGAGTGAGTCAAAGCTACATCTAATTGACCCTTTAACTTGGACAAACCACCTTCTTCTATTCCAATAACAACTGAATATTCTATAGTTTTTCCTTTAGACCACATAAGAAATTCACCATATATGAATGAAACACTGAAACCTTTCTTATCTAGGGCTGAAATAGAAAGTAAGTTCCTTTTCAAACCTAGTACATAGAGTACATCCTTCATTCTCATCGAAGTTATTGAATCAAGTTTGTAGGTGCCTTCTCCCATTCCTTTTATTGGGTACAGATAATCATCTCCAAGTGAAAGTTTCTGGAGGGAGTCATTTTCTATAAGGCTGGAGAGAGTGTTCTTCTAACCTGTCATGTGCTGAGAGGAACCACTATATATGAGCCAAGTATCCTCTCCAGGTGTCATAGATCCCGAGAGAGCGGAAAACAAAACATATTCTTCAATCTCTTCTTTAGCCAACTTATTGGGTGGCTCATCATCTTCAACTGCATGAGCATGATGTCTTTTTTTATTTCTCTTCTTGTATTCTTCCCTTATGGTAGGAAAATTCTTAGCAATGTGTCCCATCTTATCACAATGATATCATTGGTAGGAGGAGAAATATTTTCTCTTTCTTTGACCCTTATGATATTTTTGGAATCTCTTTGGAGAGTGAGGCTCTTTATGAAAGTAGGTCTCCTTTTGAAAATGAGAATTTCCCTTTCCACCCTTATCATGAACATCTAGGGATTGATATTCATCTCTTAATAAAACGGCTTCTTGGTTGGCCACTCTTGCTTCATCTTGAACACATTCTTCCCATAAACTGTCAAATTGGAGTTTCTCTTTTCTTGTACAAATAGTTTGGATGAAGGCATCCCAAGGTCTTGTGATACCATTAATATTTTTCATCACGAGTTCATATTCATATAAGTTGTCTCCAATTGCCTCTAATTGTTCCTTGAATTGAGAAACCCTAGAGAAATAGTCTTGAATTGTTTCTCCTTTTTTCATCTTTGTATTCTTGAGTTGGGTTCTCAAGTTCATCTTCCAATTGATGTTCTTTCCTTCATACATTCTAGTTAGGGAACCAAACATATCTTTTGGAGTATTCTTAGAAGACACTTGAGGGATCAAGTGGTATTTAATGGAATATACAATTATTCTTTTAGCCTTAATCATATCTTTCTTATACTTCTCATTGGCTGCATTTTCTTCGAGTTCCGATACATTTTGTTTTATGAATTTTGTAGGGTCATTCTCTTCAAGAATTAGTCCAATTATGTACTTCTAGGAACGAAAATTTTCCACACCTTCTAGCTTGTCAACAAGCTTGGTGATTCCAGACATCTTGACCTGGAGCTAAGAAAATGACCAGAAAATGAAAGTGCTCAAAAAATGAAATTGAGCTTACCAATATATGCACTAGGATGGGGCGAGTTTGTTGGAGATGATTGTTTCAGAAAATTCCAAGTTTTACCCTTTGAAACTGGACTTGTGCACTTCTGGACTGGTGCTTCTGGTACTGGTTCTAGTTTCCTGGTTTTCTGGCTTTCTAATACTAGTCAAAACTAGGGTTTACTTTTTGGAGAATCCAACCATTGAAAATGTTTATTCAAGGTACCAAAAGATGCACTAGGGCAAGGTGCACTTCCCAAGGTGGTTTTTGGTCAAAAATTCATCTTCAGTAAAAATCCCTAATTTTCTTGTATGGCAACAATGACATCTATATACCCAGTGAAATATGCTCTATTCAGTCTAGATATGATATCATGTTAAGTTTTTATTGTTTTTATTAGGTTAATTCCAAATTACATGAGCATACAATGCATTTTCAAAATGATAGTATAAAGAGGATGACTGAAAGAAACACAATCACAAGGTACACAACATTTTTTCCTAGGAAATCCTCATGGGGGAGAAAACCCAACAAAAACTTCCTCGATAATAGATTTCCAATACAATTCCAAGACTAAGACCAAAACACCAAAGACAGACCAAGACTTAGCATGTGCCTCTCTTCTCCTTCCTCCTGCAACTGCAATTGCCTTCAAGATATGTGCACTAGATGAGTGAGTGACTGTGTACAAATGAGACACCAACCTCACATATAAATACAAGTGTGATATGGCACTAGGGTTGTGTCTCTTCACTTGGTTGAGTTGAATTCTCCTAGATGTGGTTAAAACCACTTTATAATTAATGGGGGTCGAATTTACAAATACCACTATACAAATATAGTTTGACCAATCCACAAAAAGGGATTTGATCTTATACAAGACCCAACTTGATAAATCCACAAAAGGGGATTTGATATATAAAATAATAAATCAAATATAATTAGAATATTCTTAGAAGTTATAATATTTCAACAGTTTCAAAGTTTCAGATGTGCTTGGTTGAGTTAGGGATTCAATCGATATTTATATGGAGAATGATGTTGAGTGCTAGTAGGCTTTGAAATTTTTTTGGAGGTGGTTTGGTAGGTTATGTAAAAGAAATTGTAGGTGGGATAGTGCTCAAGTAAATGTACAGTTTGTCATGGTGTTATCTTCTCATTTTTTTTTGTTGTGCCTTTAGTAGGCCATGGTGTTTTTATTTCAATTTTTTTTGTTGTGGATTCAATTCACCACAATGGGGTTTTTGTGCTCTATATCTTCTCATGTTTTTGTGGTATTTCCTTCAGATGGTCACGATGTTTTCTTCTTTAGATTATGCATTCTGGGTTCAATTCTCCGTGGATGGGTTTTGTGCTATATCTCTTATTGGGATTTTGTGTTGTGTCATGGTGTTTTCTTCTCAGCATTTTGTGTTGTAGGTTCACTTCACTATGGTGGGGGTTTCATGTTCAATATCTTCCTAGGATTCTATGTTGTTCCTTCAAATTTCCATGGTGTTTTATTTTTAGTCTTCTATATTGTGGATTCACGTTTCCACGATGTGGGTTTCGTGTTATGTCTCTTCTCAAGCTTGGGTGGTGGATAATTTCATTGGGTTGTGAATTTTTTCATGGAAGAGCCATTATGCAAGGATCATCACTGTTTTGGTGTCTTTTTTAAAACTATTTTTGAGTGAGGTATTTCGTCAAACACTTTGTTGATCTACCTTTTAGATGTGTTTATATGTGTGTATGCATCAAATAACAGAAAGAGATAACCATGAAACATACCTCAGCCATATGCAATAAGATAGACAAGCCAAAACATCTCAATTCTTCTTTATTCATAAAATAGAGAAACCTGCTACAATAAAGATGCCGATCTGGAATGCTCAATAGATGGCCACGAAGATAGACAATAGATATGAGCTGCTACAAAATGCTCCCGCTGATACAAAATAATGCCTCCAAAGGCTGAATAAGAAATGAAGATCAATACAAGCAGATCTGAATACCAAACTCTCCAGCTGAAGAATGCCACGCTCCAATAGAAGGCTGAAACCCTCAATAACTCGGCCCTGATACCAAAAGTGTCCAATCACCCTAATAAATATGCCAACTGATAGATCGGGTGATGGTAAGAATAACCCAGGTGCTTGAATCTCCAAGATCCCTCTCAATCTCCGTAGATCTGAGTTTCCCACTGAATGGGGTGCCCCACTGGATGACTGAAACCCTGGCTAGTTCGGCCCTGATGAAGGTGGCCTCTAAATTCTTTGAAACTCTCCAATAATATAGATCGGGCGATGGTAAGAATAACCCAGGTGCCTGAACCTCCAAGCTCCCTCTCAATCTCCGTAGATTTGAATTTCCCACTGAATGGGGTGCCCCACTAGATGACTGAAACCCTAGCTGGTTTGGCCCTGATGAAGGAGGCCTCCAAATGCTATGAAACTCTCCAAGAATATAGATCGGGCTATGAGAATCCCGTGGGAGAAGTTTCAGACTCAGATCTCAAGCGGATCTCCCTAGATCTGAGTTTTACTAAATCACAGGACGAACTGGTGCACCCTCTCTCTATCTGCACATGAA